>JAGJRO010000179.1:20734-98724 GCA_022832285.1 Lepidurus apus apus | reverse complement strand
TATATATATATATATATATATTAATATAGCAACGCTCGGACATCAAAGAAAAGGAGGGAGAAAAAGTCATCACAATAGTGATGCCGATATATGTGATGATAATTATAATCTTTTCAATTTGCCAAATTTTGCGTTTCCTGGCCGGATTATCTATTTCGTTTTCAATGCTAATGTCCGTAATTTGTTATTCGTGGTTGATGTTATAGGCTGTGATAAATATAATCCTGCTGGAAATAAGATGCTTGTACACTCCTGAATTTAATCTGGATTTCTGATTTCACTGTCTCTCTTTAAGAATATAGGTTTTTTAAAAATAAAATTATGGGGCCTGTCCCAAGACTAACCACTTCTGTAATGCTCACTTTTAGTTGTAACCGCTAACATCTTCACTTATTTCAAGTTCCAGAAGGATCTGAATTAAAAAAGCTGACTATGAGCACCCGTGGATGACATGGATGTGGTCGTGTCCTGGAGATTTATGGATTGAGGCGATAATTCCATCGGGTCCAATACCACTTGTGTCCTAAATAAAATGACTTTAGCGAATGACGCGGACGTTTCTTACTGATGCGGTAGGACGCGACCATAGCAAATAAAACGCAGCTCAGATGGGTAAGGTTTTGGCAGGTTCGATCCTCCGAAAATGCGTCATGTAGCTTCCGACAAAGTTGCACTCCAAGCAAAGCCCTAAAATGATTCGACTATACTTAAACAGATGGCGTACCGTGTATACTTTTGACTTTTATTTAATAATTCCCTGTATAGATGGCGAAAGCTTATTGTATACTTACGAAAGGAAAATGCTCAGCATAAAATACACTCCAACAAAGAAAATACTATACTAGTTTGTAGTTTACGACAAAATGAACATATATTGCTTGCCCGATGAAGTTTTGGAATATATCTTCTCTTTAATTCCTCCATACAGAGAGCTAGATGCCTGCAAAATAGTTTGTAAGCATTGGAGGCTCCTAGTTCAAAGTAAGTCGAAGAAAATCCCACAGCAATGAATAATCCTGAATGGCTTAAAAAAATTAAAATTAATTTTATTTACCTAGTTGTAATTTTTAAAATTTTCTCTCTAGATGTTATTAGCCATTCAAGGAATTTGCTACGAAAGTCAATTGAAGACAATTATGTATACTGGGCCAAATTATCCAAAGATGTGCTCCAAGAGCCTGGCTCTTTAATTTCCAAACGTTATTCTCATGCAGCTTGCTACTATGGTAATTCCTAGTGCATTCAAAATCAAAGTCTTTTATTTATTGCGACTTTAACTTTAATAAAAATATTAATTTTCGTAATAGATGGTTATATGTACGTTTTTGGCGGCTGCACGGCCACCAACACAACATTCAATGATTTTTGGAAATTGGATTTGTCATCTCGAAAGTGGATCCGACCATTACCCACTGGGACTTACCCATCGCCCAAAGCTTGTGCTTCAATGGTAGTCTACAAAGATAAGCTTGTTCTCTTTGGCGGTTGGACACAACCTCCTTCTTCACCACTCCAACAAGTAAAGTCCATAGAAAAAAACATTATTATCATATGAAAACTTCTGTTTTTCTTAGTCAGTGCACCTTTTCAACCAACTTCACGTTTATTGCGTCGCCTCAAACCGCTGGACTTTACAAGAATGCCATCCAGCTCCTCCACATTTAGCCGGCCACTCTGCTACAGTGCACAAGAATGTAATGGTCATTGTTGGAGGCATTCGGAGTTCCCATCGTCCACCCAGCAAGTACAAAAACCCCCCAAAAATTCATAAATTTCCCTAAAAGCATGCCTGGGACACTGTTTGGTGGCTAAACTTATAATTTTTCTACATTTTCTAGTGATGTTTGGTGTTACGACTTGGAAAATGACGCATGGCACTTGCAAAACACTAGTCCTGATCCCAAACCTTGTGGCCGGTACGGCCAATCTCAGATTTTTATCGATGACGAGCATCTTCTCATTTTAGGCAAGCAAAACGACGTACTAATTAAGCGAATATTATTGCGAATATTAACCTTAAGCGAATACTAATGTTAAATTGATATTATATTAACGTTTAGGTGGTTGTGGAGGTCCAAATAAAGTATTAAGCGACGCTTGGCTGTTGCAAATGCAAGGTTCGGTCTGGGAATGGATTCCATTGGTCGTAGAAGAGCCTGACCATGCCCCCACGAGGATGTGGTGTTCGCCGGCCTGTCGAGTGTATGACCGCGTGGTAATTTTGGCGAAAGCCAAGAACCCTCGAAATCTGAGCCATTTGACCTACAATTCTCCTATAAACATGTCAGCCGTTATCCGAGGACGCGGTACTTGGGTTCCTCCGGTGGAATCGCCTCGAGTCAAGTGAGTTCTTCTACTCTTCCAAAAAAATCTTTGCAGTCCTAACCTTTTTCGTCGTCTTTTCTCCAAGTTTGAGCGAACCAGAGCCAATGGTGAGCGAAGAACCGCACTTAAATGGGCGGAAAGGCGTCCTAAGGCGTCGCCCCGCCCCTTCAAGCTCTAGCTCGGACTCGGAGCCCGAGAACCACCGCGGAGGAGGGGCTTTGCCCATGGCCGCGCCCTCTGCAGCGTACCCCAGGCCTTCTGTTCGTCCCAACGCGTCCGAAAACCGCCAAAGACGGTTAGAAATGCTGAAAAAGATGGAAGAACGGCTCCAAAGTCTGAACAAACCGTCTCGGAATCATGCTCCCAAGGCGCACCTACCCAGTCTGGGGGGTTCGGCACCTGTAGCCACGCCCCAGAACGCGATGGTCCTCTATGCACTCGATATAAGCGCGGTAATCACCGAAAAGCGGGTGCGGTGGGTTCCGTCGCCTCAGGCGAGTCCAGTACCTTCAGCTCCGGAAGAAGCGGTGTTGTATTCGCTGATTTATGGGCGGGGCGAACTGGTTTTGTTCGGCGGAGTGCAGAAATTCGCGCCTGGCGTCGACAATTCGAGCACGGACCTTCACAGCAATGGGTTTTCGCCCAATGTGGTCTCCAATGCGGTTTATTTCATCACCTCGCCTAAAAATGTCATCTAATATGGCATTTTACTTCTTTTCTTTGCGTTCTAATTGTTTTTTTCTTTTTGAATCCATTGGATTGTAAAACAAAAGAAGAAAAAAGGGAAAAAAGTCGTTAATACAATGCCGTTGTTTTTTCTAATGATTTTTCAAGTGCTAATTTGACTGAAGGAGGAGAGAAGGTTTTTTTTACGATGGTAATCAGTTTGCACTGCTGCTGTTTCAGTTGTTGGGTTGTATAGTATATAGTGCTGTTAGGAAGTCGCAAGGAAGCAGTTGTGTGTTATGCAAATGGTATAGCGCACGTGTGCCTCGACACAGTCATTAGCAGCTCAATGGGCGGAACAGCTCCCGTCATTTCACGCCTATCCGTCGCGCGCCCAAAACGAACGCCTGACGTCTCTTTGTTCGCCCTACAGAACCCCGAAATGCAGCTTGGAATCTTACGAGTAATCAATTCACGAATAAAATAATACTCGTTGCAAAACAAGCCAGCTTGTGTCCTGCTCTAATCTTTCTGTACTGTTTTTAATAAAACTTTAAAATTTATACCGAAAAAACAACAACAAGAAACGTAAACACTTTACGAATTCGCAATTCAGATTCTTCAGAATTAGGAGTTTAATTCACTTCTAAAGCCTAGCAGCTAAGCTATATATTCAAAGTCGCGTTCGTTTCGACGAAAATTTGGTTCATTCGACTTAAAAGCCTACTTCAAGACTTAATTGCACTTATAAGCGTTCGAGATGGATAAACTTCGGGCTTACAAGCGTTTTATTTAGCTAGTCGACTTTTAGTTTGGGTCTCAAGTTAGTCAAGTCTAACGAGTACTCATGTGCCCAGACTTAAACTTAACCCCGCCCCCTTGGTTATTTATTCCCTTTGTTTATTACGCACATGCCGAGAGACAACGTGCTTTTCAAGAATACGCTACTTTTAATATATTTTAATTGGTTTTTTAATTATTTTAATTGTGAATCAACGATTTTTTCACCCAAGTATTGAATTTTGGCCAAGAAACACGAGCGTAAGTTGCAAACAATCGAACCAATGGGAAACAATTATCCCGTCAACATCTTCCTCAGCCACATCTTCAACTGTCCGGATAATACTGAAAACTGATTCAAGAATGGAAGAAATTAATTGTCCCACAGAACAAAACAATAATTTGCGATTGATACCCATACTCGAAAAACAAACAATTCGTACATTGTTTATTTTCGACAAGCACCGCCTAATGGGTGGAGCAATTGTAAACTTATGCTTATAACCGTTCGTTTTGGACTCGAGACTTTCGTAAACTTTCAAAGTTTGGACGAAAACGAACGCTTATAAACGTAAGTCGAGGAAGTTTGGCTAATCTAAATTTAAGTCGTACATACAAAACGAACGCGGCTATGGTGTCTTCCTTTCATTGTTTTCATAGTTGTACTTAACATTTCACTGTTGCGCACTGTGTGCGTAGTGATGTATTATTTGTATGACTGTGAAGCAAGTTTAGAAACATCGGCGTCGGAGTCGGCGAAATGCGAACCTTCGTAATACAAAAAACGAATTTCAAGAGGGCAAGTAAGGCATATTTTAAGTTAAAAAATGAGCATTAGAATCTACGCAATTCAAGTAAACCAGAATTAGAAATCGGAAAGTCATAAAGATCGTCAAATCTAAGTACTGTATACATAATCTAACTACTGTATAACTACTGTATACTTGAACTTCAAATTCCAAGAACACCAGAAATAGTATCTTCAAATTCAAGAAAAAAGTTTGAATTCTGAAGATTTCAATTCTCTCGTATTTCTTGCCTGCATTCCCAATTATTTTTCGAAATTAATTTTTTTTTTTTTAGAAATTTGAAAATCCAAAGTTTGGGAATTGCAGTCTTTAGAATCGCAGAAAATCCAAAAAATGATCTTTCCAAACAACTAGAATCCTCAAAAATCTAGAGAAGCGCAAATATGGGATCATCTCTGTTCAAGAAGACGATCATTAGAATCTTCAGAAAGGTTCAATAGTTATACGGCGGAGTTGAAAGTAAATATAAAGGATTTCCATGACAGTTGAACGGATAGAAAAGTGTTATAGAAATGGGAAAAGCATCACCGTGAAGGTCCCTTGTTTGTCTCTCTGCCAGACGTGCGTAAGCAACTATTGATCCCCGAACTTCTTGCCTATATCCTCTTGCTAAACTTTCCGATAATAATTAAAAAAGGGAGCTGGAAAAAGTAGTACCCGGCATGATCTTTCGCGGAAGGTTAAGCAATAACCACTAAAACGCAACACTAAGCTTACCCTTTAAGCTAAATAGTGATACCTAATTGGCAATCTTTCCATCCATCACTAACCCCCGCTGACACTTATTGTTTCCCCTCTCTTCTTTCCTTATTCCCTTTACAACCAACCCTAGCCCCTCTTTTTTGTACCCCTCTTTCATTATGCGTTTCAGGCTCGGTTACGCAGATCATCACCTCCACCTGTGCGGGGACAACAGGAAGCCGAGTGAACATTCTATCTAGTAGCCATTTTTTCAACCCTCGTGATTCCTTAGGCGAGAATTTAATTGCACGCATTCCACGCATTCCACCCAGCCTTACTCTTGCCTGGCGTCCCCGAAAAACATTCCAGACTTTCTGCGTCATAGTAAAAACTCATGTTCGGCATTGTTGGTTACGCTATCTCATTTAGACTACTTGTAGCCCCTCTCTGTACCCTTGTTGTAAGTCACAAAGTTTCTCTCCCTGATCTTCTGCGGAAAGTTGAAGCTCTCTGGCTGTTTGCCCTTCTCTTGGCTGTCAACAGCTCGGGGAAGCTTTGCTTGTACTCGCGTTCCTTCTCTGCCTTCTTTTATATATATATAAATATCAACGGCCATGTTGGTTTGGGTTGGCGCTGGAGGGTAAGGAGGGTAAGGGGGGTTTAGACGTCGTAGAAAGCGCTCCGGATTTAATAAACGCAGGGCGCGTCGTGCGGGACAAGTGCTCCCGGGCTCTCTTGCCGACGTTCGCCCCCGTTATTGGATACGGGCCCCGCCTCTTTTGTTGGGCCAATGAGCGTGGAGCAGCCCTCGAGCAGCTCAAGTTTTTATCCCGTTTTTATCTCCCTAGTTTTTAATTCTTTCTGTCAAATGAGAGAGAAAAATGAAGGAAGCTTTATAGCCCAGGGTAAAGAAAAGAAAAAAAAAGTTTGGGTGCTACTAAATCCTGCGATAAAAAGTTATCGGTTTTATCGCAAAAGAACACTACGCCCACTTGACAAAACCCCTTCAGTCCTGGACTTGAACGTCCACTATAAAGTTTACTTTTCCCGGGCATTGTACTTTTTCTCACGCTACTTTTTCCATGTAACACCTGCTCTTTACTTTCTTGTTGAATTATACCTGAAGCCCCGCCCCCACTAAGGAATCGATTTTGATAATTATTATCGAGTTGAGTTATAATAGCATCGAATTTTCAATACTTTGTTTGATGCTTTCATCGATTATCGATAATGCTTTGGCCGTTTTAAAGAAATCTAAATGAATTTAGTTCACTTTCGCCTGGTTAATTTAACTTAATTTTGCCTCAGTAAATCTAAGTTAATCTGATCCAGTTAATTAAAGTTAACTTTGTGTAAGTTTAACAAAGCTTGCTTCGAACATCTTATCTTTTGTAAATCTGTTTGTTTCTCAATCTCAGTACGTAAATTCCAGGAATTTTGCAGGAATCGATTAGAGAAACGATAAGCGATTATTAAATTAAACTCGATTTTGCGCTCGATTTCGAGTTCATCGCTTCAATACGAACAATTACTAAACAAAATAGTTTAGTGTTTAGTGTACTTTCTGCTCCAGGTTTACTCTAATTTAAGATAATTTTGTGTTTCCCAGTATACGTTAATTCCAGCCATTTTTCAGAAATCGATTAGAAGAACGGTTTTCGATTATTCAATTAAACTCGATTGAGTTCATCGCTTCAATACGAATAACAACAACGCAGTCCTATCTGGTTCAGGTTTACTCCCATTTAAGATAACTTTATGCCATTTGAACAATGAAAACGTGAACCTGTGAAACTGATTTGAACAATGCAACTTTCAACTGTGAATTTAAGTATATGAAAGTAAGCGTCCTCCACAATGAATTGAGATTCTTGAGCCTGGGAAAGGCCAACAATGAACTTTCCCTATGGTATACGGCAGTCTATAGTTAGAGAATGGGGTGTGTGCGATACTTTAAATAGCCAGCTAAATAGTCTCCTATAGTCGTTACCGTTTTGTTCTTAGGACCTTATAACTTGCTAAACAGGGTACGAAATAAGTCATTAAAGGTTGGCCCTTTATTCAAATGAGGGTCTAAAGGCTAACTGTCTACACGTGTGGTGTGGCGGTGGGTTGGTGTGTGGGATATGCTCTATGGATATGCTATAGATCCGGTCTAAAACTCTGACGCCGTGGCACGTGACTTGGGGGTTGTGAATTGTCGCCACAGATTCTTGTAAGGCAATACAGGCAATACGTCCTCCGTCTAATAAAATCTAGTCACGGAATACTACCTACCCCCCTTAACCCCGCTTTTCCCCTTGGCGTGAAATAGGGACTATTGTACATGTACAGTACGGTACGTCTTTTCACTGTTGGACCCTTCGCTTGGGTGACATACCCCTCCCCCCAAGAATACCCTTCGAAGCGAGGGATTTTAATCAGCTAGCGTATATAAGGTGACGTGTCCAAAGGTCCAAAAGATCGGGGGGTTTGAAAAGTTCTCCATTTCCTTTTGGTCAACAGGTGAGCAGGTGCTTCATCTTCATGTTACATGGAGGGTTTCGATGTGCAACTTAAAAGCTGTGAGCACAAGAGAGGGAGCTATCAGGGGTGGGATGGGGGTGAAGGGTAGGGGGTGAAGCACACGTGCGCAGCGCTTTTTTTGTCGTTTGAAATGATGATCCTTTGGATGTTATGCTTTGATCCGATTGTCGCTGTCACAACACATGGCTCGCTCCCTTTAGACACGGTTATAGATACTAGAACCAATCTCTTTTGTGTTGCTGGCTGCTCCTCAAGTTTTCCGGCGAAAAGTTGGATTCTGGAGCACCCGGGGTGGCATTTGTTGATCCGGATTGAATAGCTAATTTTCCATTTGGATGCGGACACGTGGGGTGACAGATCCAATTCTATACCAAAAAGGAACCAAACTTGATTAATTTCCACAACTTCATGAAATCACCTTCTCTTTCGTATTTCGAGTCACCAAATCTCTAAATAAACTAAAAAAGAAAAACCCAAAGCTACCTTAACATGAATCTGCGTTCCATTATGAAAATATTGGGAATTAATAGTTGTATTTAAACTACTTAGTTTTTATTTATTACTCATTTCTTTTATTTATTAAGATAATTTTCTTTATTTTCTTTTATTTATTAAAATTATTTTACTATTAAAGTAATTTTACTAATTTGCTTTAATTTATAAAAATTACTTTAATTATTGAAATCTTGAGACATTTCAATGCAAAGAAACTTCGTTTTGAGCCTACTTAATAATAATTATAATTATAAAAATAATAATAAATACTAATAGTAATGTTAACATTAATATCATTCGCGTATGGTACTATTTGCATTAATTTTCTCTTACTTGACTTACAAATACCAAATGTATGAATATTAAGAAAATTTAAAAAAGAATTACAATTGGATAATTCAGTAGATTTCAGCGGATAAGGTTCAGTAAATTCGAGTTGATTAAAGTGGAATCAGTAGTCAGTTAGGTTTGATTTAATGATAATAAAACGAAGGGTTTAAACTTAAACTTTCCATATGTTAGTAGTTATTGCAATTACGTGAGAAAATTGGAATTTAAGTTTCCGGAGAACAAAGACCGAAGATTCTGGGAAGTGTTGGAGGCTGAAACTTGAAAATCTTTGGAAACATAAGAAAGGGAAGTTGGCCTGAAGTTACAATAGAGTGTCAGAGTTGAAGAGTTGTCATCAAGTTGGCCTTTTGGCCTCTTGGCTGCTGTGGACACGTGCTCGCTCGCGTTGGCGGCTTGGCTGACAGACAAACTCGACTTTGGGTATCATCGACTCGCTCAAAATGTTGGAAAACCAGTAAAGCCACGTGCCTTCGTGTTGACTGAAGTCGGCCAAGGGGGGTAAAAAAAAGGGGGCAGCAACAGCACAAGATGTCATCTTATGCGCTCTCTGCTGCTGCTGCTCTATCTCTCTTTCGAGCTCTTCTTCCGTGAGAACGACTCTTCCTCACGCTCTCTTAACTCTTGCTCTAACATCCAGTGTCAGTAACTTGTTTGCCGACGACTTCAATATCGCAGGCGGGACCCTCTTTAACTCCCATGTTGGATGTTGGCTCTTGGATCACGGCATAACAATGACACAATGGAAATGCGAGACCCCCCTCTTGCTATAGAAAACCCCTGTATGGCTCTATGGCCCCAAAAGCACAGGAGCTTTACCAGCTACGGGACTTTGCAAGTATATAAGGATAGATATCTATAGAGACCCCCTGGTGAGGTCAAACACAAAGCGATATAGCCTCTAGAACGCTTTTTAACCTGACACAAAAAATTGGTTATACCTTCGCAACATCCCTTTTCCTTCATACTAACATGAAATCAAATCAGACGATGACATGCCCCGAAATTTTCCTCGAAATTGCTTCAAAATTGCTTTAAAATTCTTCCATCGACCACTGATTTCCTTTCTTTACTTGCTCGCCAACAATGAAATATCACTGCACACTATCACTGAACGCCTTTACTTGCTCGCCAACAATGAAATATTAATACGAATATGAAGATACCAATACGCCAACAATGAAATCTAACTCCGCATGCTTTGACGCAATAGTGAAACGTTATCACGCATAACTATGAACAACAATCAAAGGACGACACTAGAAGCCAAAGCGGTGTTCGTTTTTGACGAATGTTTAAGTCGACTTAAAAGCCTACTTCAAGACTTGCGCTTATAAGCGTTCGAGACGGATAAACTTCGGGCTTATTAGCGTTATATTTTGAAAGTCGACTTTTAATTTTGGTCTCAAGTCAGTCAAATCTATAACGAGTACTCATGTGCCCAGACTTAAACTTAACCCCACCCCCTTGTTTATTTATTAGCCGAGAGACTACGTGCTTTGCAAGAATACGCTACTTTTAGTATATTTTAATTGGTTTTTTAATTATTTTAATTGGCAATCAACGATTTTTTAAGCTAAGTATTGAATTTTGGGGCAAGAAGATCAGAAGCACGAACGTAAGTTGCAAACAACCAATGGGAGACAATTATCCCGTCAACATCTACCTCAGCCACCTCTTCAATTGTCGGGATAATACTAAAAACTGATTCAAGAATGGAAGAAATTAACTGCCCCACAGAACAAAACAATAATTTGCTATTGATATCCATTCTCCAAAAACGAACAATTCGTACATTGTTTATTTTCGACAAGCACCGCCTCATGGGTGGAGCAGTCGTAAACTTAGGCTTATAACCGTTCGTTTTGGACTCGAGACTTTCCAAGTCGACTCCCGTAAACTTTCAAAGTTTAGACTAAAACGAACGTTTACAAGCGTAAGTCGGGGAAGTTTGGCTAGTCTAAGTTTAAGTCGAAGGTAGTACAAAACGAACCGGAATTCACCTTATAATTCACCGGAATTCCGGTATTTGGCCTTCCTTTCTTGCTAATCCAACCTAGGAAGTAATGGAGCAAGGAGGAATCGGACTAACCGTGATCATTGCCTAGGCAAATGCATGACCCATCTGAACAAGAATCGGTAATACAGTAGCACCCTAGAGCATTAGGCTCTACCTGTTTTTCTGGCATGATTCCCACGCTTGTAGCTTATATCACTTCCAGTTGCCTTGTTTTGCCCCTGCCCTAGCTCTATAGGCGTTGGTACGAGAGTTCTACACAGGTGATTTCTAGATCGTCCAGGCATATGTGTATAACAGGGCCTCCACTCGTTTTATTAGACGCAGAAGAGAGGAGTCATGGCAAAAGCTATCAGGAAGTCCTTGTGAGCATTAGGACGATTGCTGGTCCATCCATCCAGAATCAAGGGCGCGCACTCCTCCTCAGCAACGAGAGCAATACCGCTCTCACATGAATGCGACGACACGTGCCTGTATTTCCATTTGGGGGAAGGCAGATCCATGTGTCCCTCAAAACGTTGTATGTATACTAGGTCCAGCCGTTTTCCAAACCCCTTTTTCTTCTGTCCACGTGGCGGTAGTCTATAGCAAAGCTTTCGAGCTTTGCCTATACATATAGCCCGGGAACTTAACTAAGGATTCCATGTGGATCTACTCCCCCCTTACGTAAAAATTCCTCCCTTTCGGTTTATCTCCTCATTTGATTGTTATTTGGATCCCGTATCGTTTTTTAATCAATATTGCGATCAAATTTGCTTGTTTCTAACAAGTTTCAAACTTTTCTTTCTTCTTTTGGCAGAAAGAAGAGAATCTTTGATCCTGGCCAACCTGGCGGCTTCTAAAGCCTCAGGCTAAAGTTTCTGGAGCAAACTCGGGTGTTTTCCAGGGAATTGTTTTCGTTTCTGTATTTTTTTCTTTATTTTCTAATAAAAATAAAGTTAGCGCTCGGGGTAGTTTTTGGGGAGAAAAAGCAATAAAACGAAGACAACCTTCGGTCTGGGGAATTTTCTTTTTCTTCCCTGTACTTCCGTCGTCATCGCTGCGGAATTCCGATGGAATAGGAGTCGCATTGTTGACGTATCGATCCGTAAAAAGAAACACGGTTCCGCATCATCCTTTCGACTTTGTCTGTTTTCTTCTTTCCTAAGACGCCTTTGGGGGAGAATAGTTCTTTGGGAAGGGGAAGAAATCTCCCCAGAAACCTAGAGGCCAAAAGTTTCCTCGAGATTCGCTTCTGGAGTAAACAAGCACGTCGTTTTAGCATACGAAGAGCCAATGAGCGAGCGCGCAGCGGATGCACGCGACGTTCAGTGATGAACCATTGCGGCTGCGTAACGGGCGACCTTATGGGGAGTCGTCGCAAGCTGTTGCTCTCGCTGCTCCCAAGTGTCTCTCCAGCAGTAATCTCAAACCGCTTTGCTCCCTCACACACGGTCCTCTCGTTTCTAGTCCTTTTCCTTTTTCGAGCCTTCAAGCTTCGACTTTGGGAATCAATCAAAAACCAAAAGTTCATTAAGTTGTTGGTACATTGAAAACACAACAATGGTCCAGGACACTGAAGGCAGTAAGCAACGTCCGTCCTTCCAGATTGCTCCCACTACTCCCAGCTGCACAGGTATGACATTTGATTCTTGTAGTTTCGTGTTCAACTTATCGCTACTGCAGAAATTTCCGGTTATTTCTGATTATAACTGCGAGTTTTATGGACACTGCTACTTGTAATGCGACTTACATACTCATGTTGACTGTAATGGTTATATTTATGCGGTTATATTTCTATTTCTGCGTAATTTTAATTATTTACGGGCCTATTATTTCTTGAATATTGCTGCGTATTTCTTCCAGCATCCCTTCAGTGCTAAATATGTATCTGTTTAATGTATTCCAACTAAATTTACTTCGATATTTCTAAACATTTCTGCGCATTTTATCGAATTAAGCTTTAGTTGCTCTCTTCTATTTCTGCAGTTTTATTGATTTGTTTAAATTTAATATTATATTTCTTCAAGAATATCTATCAGTTTAAACTTAATTTCTACTATTTCTTCCCATTTCTAAGCGTAAGTTTCTAAGTTAGTTATTTCTGCCTACTCGAATAGAGTTCTTCGCTACCATTTCAAACATTTCTAATTTATGTACTGTACGTTTGATTCTAGAAGGAGAGTCAGGTAACCGGACGACGGACGCGGGTCGAAATTACGGTGAAGCGAGTTGTCCGGGTTGCTCTGGAAGTTCCAGTGGAGGCGGCGGCGGAGCAGGAAGTTGTCCTTTACCTCACCACAGCCATAACCTCCACTTACCACATGAAGATTTCTCCTTGATCCACATTCCGGCGCCTTCGTTTTTGCCCAAAACGGAATCCGAGAACCTGAGCAGCAACAGCAGCAGTCATAGCAGTCATAGTGCAAGTGGTAACAGTGTCTCCTCTGGAGTGACGGCTTTGCCGGTATCCGAGGAAGCGTGTCAAGGCTGTGGTCAACCGATCCAGGATCGGTATGTGATGCGAGTCGCCGACGGTTCATGGCACGAGGATTGCCTCCAGTGTTCCTTGTGTCAGATACCTTTATCCCACTCTTGTTACTGGCGAGCGGGTCGAATCTACTGCAAACAAGACTATGACAGGTAAACACTTCTTCCTTTCTTATCTGGTCGAATTGACTACCCTTCGGGCACTAAACTCCCCTGAAAACTCTTCTAAACTCCTCACTTTGAAACGATTACGGATTAGGGTAAACCGACGATACCACAACCTCGTAAATCTACGGAAAACGCCCAAAAGGGGTTCATGGATCAAAGGTCAGCCTCCCCTCACTGCCTTTTTTAATGGGGGTTTGTCACAGAATGCTTATACACCTCGTAAATTTCCATACGCACACCCTTTCCACTTCTCACACACTGTAAAAGCCCGTAAATATTCATTGTTGACGGTTTAAATCGATCCTTAAGGACTTAACTTAATCACGATTCTAACCGCGAACCGCGATATCGAACGTTTAACGTTAACGAATTCTGTTGTGCTTTTAAAATTTAGAAATCGATTTAAAAGTTACGTATATGAAACAATAGTTTGAAATGAAATCAAACTATACTTCACTAACAACAATCTAAAGTTTTTCGTTCAGTTTTAGACTTATTTCTTCCAAAATAAACTCTTTCCCGTAGTATAGCGAGGAAACGAATTCGAATAGAATCACAAATACGACGATAGAACTTGAGTCGATTACGATTACTCATATTAGGATTAAAAACCATAGAAATTTTACAGAAGGTTACAAAAACTTGTTTGGAACCAGTTTGATCTTGATGCCATATAAAGTTCGGAAATCATAAAATATAGGAAACTTTCGAACTTTCGAGAGAATTCTCTGACGCAACAATGAAGATTCTTCCTGTACCGTTGAGATCAAGTTCAAATATTGACACAAAAGCGGCGCTCTTACGGTAAACAGCTCTCAAAAGGTAAACAGTTGTATACGGCAATAAAATCAGGTCTTATCAATGTGTGCTAAACCTGGGTCCGGGGAATCTTATCGCATTCTGACTTAATACTATCCCCAACCGGCCTGCATTCGCTTGGAACCTTGAATATGCCATGAGAAAAAAATCGCCGTAGCTGTTTTAAATGAAAAAAAGGAGTGGTTTGACGAAACCCAGATTCCTCGTAAATGTCCAGTGAGAGTAAGAGATACTCAGAAACCTAACCTTCTTTTGAAGGCAACCTGAGCAGTTCTGGATATCTCCAAAACGAAAGACGAATTTAAAAAAAATGAATATTGTCGTTTTGTTTTAAAGGGTTTTTGGTGCTAAGTGCGGCCGTTGCGGGGAGCGGATTTACCCTCAAGAATTGGTGATGCGAGCGCAGAGTTTAGTGTTCCATTTGCACTGTTTCGCATGTGTGGTGTGCTGCCGACCTTTACAGAAAGGAGATCAGTTTGTCGTCCGTGCAGGACAAATCATCTGCCGTGCCGATCTCGAAAAAGACATATTCCTCCTCCAATCAGGTACTGACAACCCAAACCCAACTTACCTCCAAATTTACGCGAATTTTCGAACGTTTAGGAGACGAATTAGGCGGCGGGGAAGATGGCGGCCGTCCACGCGACGGAAGACGAGGCCCCAAACGACCGCGAACGATTCTAACTTCCGCCCAACGACGTCAATTCAAAGCGTCCTTCGAAATCAGTCCCAAGCCGTGCCGAAAAGTAAGTTTCCCGAACTTCATTTCCGAAAAGTCGGAAATAAAGAGTGTTCATTGGGTGTTTTTTAGGTCAGAGAAGGTTTAGCGAAGGAAACTGGCCTCAGTGTACGTGTCGTACAGGTATGGTTCCAGAACCAGCGTGCTAAGATGAAGAAACTGCAGCGCAAAGCCAAGATTGAAGCCGAGAAAAACGCGGCGTCGGGAAATAATGCCGAAGGCAATGGACGCAAGAATGGCAAAGACGATTCCAAGAACGACTGCAAAAACAAAGGTAAACAAAGCTCAGAAAACTGGAATTTAGGCTTAGAATGTCATTATCTTCATTAAAACATCGCACGTCTTCATTGAAATATCGAATCCTTCATTAAAGTATCGAATTACTCATCACTTTCAGATGGATTCGGAGGTTTAAACGACACTGAAGGTTTAAGCATGCCCTACTCTCCTAACGGTAAGTTTTTAAACTAAATTCCAATTGATTTAAGATAACAAAAAGTAAAATAAAATTTAAAATTCCTATTAAATTAGAATACGATCTTATAAAAAATTAACTGGTGAATAACCCGAAGAGGTTCTGTTTACTTTGAGTTACGATAACTTGAATTATGTTGTCCTTTTTACAATAACGATTAATATTGAAGTATTGAACTGAATTTAAACGAAAAAAGTGTTTTAAAATGTGGATATTCTGTTTTCCGAAGGTGGTGGATCTTATGTGGGGCATTCCGGGGAAAGTTTATGTGGTTCGGACTTGTCTTTGGATGACAGCACGAGTTTCGAGCCTTTGGACGACACCAACGACGTCCTACCGTCCCATCCGGCCATCCTTCAACACCAACACCACTCGACGTTAGTAATGGGAGTTGGTCCAGGTCAAGATCCTCCTTGCAATCCCCACGACCTCCTTGTTCCGCCCACTTACCCTCACATTAACCCTATCGACAAGTTGTATCTCATGCAAAACTCCTACTTCCGTATGGAGCAATGAGTTTCACTTTCTTTTCCTCTTTTTATTTTAATATGAAGACGAAAAAAGAGTTGTGTTTACCACAAGTTATATATAGTTAACCTTTCTTACGCTTTACATGTACGACTCGAAGAATTTAAGCTGACATGGTTCGATCTAGTCACTCAATCTTGCAACACTTTGGGGAAAAGTGGTGAAAAAAGAAAAATGTTAAAACTTAAGACTGTCGGTTCCAGCCGTTTGCCCCCTTTTTTGTAAAGAAAATTCCATCATATGCATCTCCCCCTCTTCTTCCTGCGTTCGATTTTTTCCTCGAGCTGGGAAGTTCCCCAACGTCAATATCGAAAACGCAAGATCCCTTCTTTATGAGTTCACAGCCAGTTTGCTGGACCAAAACGACGCCAATTTGTGGGCCATAGCCTGGGAGGGGTCCCGGACCACCCACTGGCGCACATGCTGTTCGGCAATGACGTACAAGACAGGACTGCGATCGCGAGTCAATTGCCCTACGTAAAAGAAAAGAAAGAAAAAGGAGAAAAAAAGGCGTTAAGTTCCATCCATAACCAAAGATTTGACCCACGAAACTTATGTGAAAATACACAGAAATATTTGTCACCTGAGATTAAAGCACTCGAGTAGAATAACAGAAGTTCTTGATGTGTTTCTGCAGGTTCTAGAAACGATTCCAGGGAAGCCGGTACCTATAATAACGTTGTTGCATTTAGGACAAATTTGTTTAGTTAACATAAGGACAAATCCGTTGGGAATAAACAGTTAAAAGTTACGTATTTCACTTATCACGAGCTATTATTGACACTTTATACTCAAATGCACCACAAATATATAACTTTTCTTCATAAAGACGCCACTCATGTCACAGTTTTGGCGCCAAACTCATGTCAACAGTTATAAGTAGCGACATCTATGTACGCACTTTATAACTCAATTGCGTGTTTTGAAATGGAAATTATTTCAAATAACAGTTCAGAACAAGAATTATAATAATTATTGTATGAGTGGTATTTATAAGGATAATTATGAACGAGAACAATAATTATAAACGTAGAAGACACAACTGATTAATACGGAAGATCTGTGGCTTATTAATGCAGTATTAATCGCAAGTTTGACAGATTCGTAAGAAGAAAGACAAGGAAACCCTTACCTGCGAAGGTAACAGTGGAAAATTGCGTAAAATGGCGGAATGGTGTCCCCAAAACGCCAAACGAAGCGAAGGGGCGTGTCTACACTGCAAAGGCAACAGAATCCACGCCCCAAACAAGGGATGACCATAAGAAACGGCTTCGTATTCGTCTAAAAGCTGCTCATAGCTACAAAAAACATTACTAACACGCTCACGCATTGCTAAATATAATTATTCTTACAATTCTGGGAAAGAATCGATGCCCGGGATTGGCTTGTCAAAGTTCAACGGAGCTTGCCCCAGGCGTTTTAGCAACAACCACATGTACGCAGCCACATCGTTATCCAAAAACCAGCTATCACCTTAAAAACAAAAAGACAACGGAATTCGCATCACGCTGCTCATAAATGTTAAATCTTACTTGCTAAGAAGACACAAGAAAGTCTGCAGTAATAAGCAGCACTTTCCGTGTCTGACTGATCCATTCCACTGAATCTGCCTTGGGCGTGTAGCAAAGTAACCCAACGCAACGCAGCCAATACTGCATCGCGATCCAGTTTTTCCTTATTATCTGCTCTCTGATTACCAGGTCTAAAAGAACACATAATTCGTGCAGAAAATCACTGAAAACGTCGACAATGGAAAGCGTACTTGGTAATAACTATGTGGTGAAGTTGCAGAATTGGGAAGTATGGCCAATCAGCAGGTAAAAGTGATCCACTCTGCAAACAAGTGAGAGTTGACAACGAAGACATTCGTTGGTACCAATTACGAGAAGTTGTGAGATCTTTTCCATCGAAAAACAGCCGTCTGTAAGCTTCTCCCGTTTCTTTCAACCTAAATAACGCATTAGTTGTTAAAACCTTACACGGATTTAACACGAAACTTTCAAATATAAAAGACATATCTCACGTTCCGATAGCAGAATCGATATTTCGGGAGCCAGTGTCTTTTGTCGAGGTTTCCAAGCTCAAATCCTGCAACTTCGGCGCTAAATCTTCGGAATTCCCAAAAGTCGCTGGTTGAAAAATGACTTCTTGCATAAGACGCATTACGAGCCATTCATCACCAGCACTGGCGTGTTTTAACACAGCTAAGGCGATTCCTAGTCCCAAACTTTTTTCTTGAGCCTATTAAAATTTAAAAATAAAATAAGTACATAAATCTTGCAAAAGATTGTCTTGGGAAATAGTCTACCGTAATTAGCAGCACAGTTTCGAAGAGGGTTTGCACCTCAAAACGAGTAAACCAGTGGTTCAATAGCGTAGTTTGGCAGGACGGCAGTTTTTTTAAGTAATTCATCACACTGGGCAATTTCAAGAGGTTTTTGCCAACCTGGAATGATTAATAAAGTCAATTAAGGTTAAATTAGCTTGGAAGTTATGATTGCTTAAGGATTTTGTAAAAACACGGACCTCTTCGAGGAGAATGCACTCATTTGAAACGCGTAAGACAGCTTGGAGCAGTGGGAACGGTGTTTCTGGGCCCAAAATAGGAGAAACTGGTTGACCCCAGGTCACGCTGCCTAACGAAGGCAAGGCTGAAGGATCTCTTTGGGTCCCAGGTTTCAAATTAGACAGCAAAACGGAATACGACCTGGGAAGAACAAAAGTTTTAATTTAATGCAATTTATTTTGAATTTTAAAAAAAATTATTTTAATGTTTTGAATTTTAACATGATTTTCAATTTTACCCAAGTTTTGTCAAGGCAATAGAGAGCGATTTCGACTCCACAAACGCCAAAGACGTGGATTTCAAGTCATCCAACTTTTTCTGCAAATCCACGTAGAGCAAGGGCAGTCGTAAATCCTTTAAACGGATATAAAAGGAGGTGAATAGATCCAACGCAGCAGATATTAAACCCAAGCCTGAGTCCTAAAAAAGACTTAATTTTTTTAAAGCTTACTTTAGACATTTGATAGTAAATTTTACCTTAATTATCCCTGTAGTACATTGTTTCAACCACTTGATCACGCAGTTGTACAAGGGATCCATGAAATGCTCTATATCTCCCCATTGCAGCCCTTGCCTATCAAACAGAAACATTACAGTCGCCAATTTTTTACTTTTTCACTTAATTTTTCTTTTCTTACTTCTCCACGCTTATGATGGATACTGCAGCCTCTAAACAACGCAAAAAAGAAGCGCCTAAGGCATGGCTGTACCGAATTCCCGTTTCGCCCTCGAATTCCGTGCCTACCGACACATTACCCGCATAGTAATACAACTGTCTGATGAAAATCTGCTGCAAACTCCTAAAAAATCGTTGAAAATTAACAAAAACTCTTTTATTTCTTTTCAAAATAATTTACTTAAACTCCGAAATGCCTAAATTGTACGCCAAAAGGACTCTTAAGGTGTGATAACTCTCAATTCCTAACAACAAACCTTCTTGCATCGGTATTTGCAGCTCACTAAACGAAAAATTAAAATAAATATAATTAATATTTTCCTTAAAAAAAAAATCTCCTTAAAATTGAAATAAACTTAACCTCGTATCTATAGTGACGTAAGTAACGATGGCAAGGAGGATATTCGGGTAGCGGTCAAGTAGGCTTCGGCTCCAGTCAACATCCCACGCCATTAACAGCCTCATTAACTTTAACGCCTCCCGGAATGGCCCATTAGGCTGTGCGGTCAAATGGGGCAAGTAAAAGCCAACGACAGTGTCCAATAACCGCGGACAACGGGAAACAGCCTCGGCGCCTTCGCGGGAATGACGGACGACACGGATCAGAATGTCCAAAGCGGCTTTAACGGCCATAGCCGGAGGCTCCATTACCTCCAAGATGTACCTGTTAGGAAAAAAGAGAAAATTGTGAGGATTTTATGGCTCTTTGACCCCTGGTCTTGATATTCCTCATGTTTTCGTGTCGCTGACCTTAAACGAGAGAGCAAATCAATCCTAAGACACGCCCGGATCACGTCAACCTGAGCCATTTCCACATCTTTCAACTCTGATTGGTCCTCTTCAAACTTTAGACGTTGCGCGGGGTCACGATCTATGTCTGTGGGTAAAGAGGGCTGTTCGTCACCTCGACGCCAGCTCAACACGCGATCCAAGCAAATCTAATTATACAAACAACTTATTATCGATAAAAAATGATTTTTTTAAAATTTAACCTCGTCGGATTCGTTAATTAGTAGGTGTTTTATGGCAACTACGGCTGCAAAGACGGCTGAATTAGCTTCATCGTCCAATGCGAATCTTAGGGCGAAAAGAAGACCAGCATCCAACAATGTGGGGAGTAAAGGTTCTTCTAAACAATCATCGTATCGCCCTTCTTTGGCCTACGCAACGAATATAAAGATTAAAAAGTGTGTTTTTAAGGATAATTCATAGGTTGTACACTTTTTTTAGTTAAAAATATACCCTTTTTAGGATGTTACTTAGGGTATTCAAGGCTAGGATTCGTTGTTGGAGTAAAGAAGATCGAGAAAGGTGCAAAAGCTCGGTAACAGTGTAACCAGCTCGCTCTGGCTCCTCCCCATGGTGGTGTAACCCCTTAGATACGTCTAATTGACTATCATATGCGAGAAGATTGCCTTTAAGAGAATTATAAAGATGAAAAATTAGTTTATAAAGCATGTTAATGATAGTTTCTTACCTTGGAAATCGAAACGAGCTGAGTAACCTCCTTTCGAAGGCGGAGTTTTGGGTTCCTGGATGTTTGCCATCCATTTCATCTTCTCATTTTCCAGTTTACCCATATGAACCCAATTAGGATCAGTTACAAGGACGTCTGGGATGATTAGCTCTTCTTGTGGTAATTCTGCTCCCATTTCAGGGTTTTCAGCTTCTTCCTGGATTACGGGATGGGAAACGGTCTGGCGCTTGGATTGGAGGAAAGATATGAGTTTGGGGTCTAAGGAACCCAGTAATTTACGTCGTTCTTCTTCTTTTTCTTCAGGGGTTAACGAAAAGAGCGTGTTCAAGTTCTCTCGGTGGATTTGCTTTACTTCCGATTCGCCTACTACTGCACTTCCTTGCAGGATTGATTCTGGCGAAGTTTCTGGTACAGAGAAGCGAACTTTTGGTTTAATCTGCGTTATATTTGGGGTATTTGGGGCTAGATTCGGGGCAAGTTGTTGCGCAAACAGACTTTTCGCTTTGCCCGTAGTGCGAGATGCCTGGAAATATAGAAATTATTATAGGAATTGGAGTTTGACAGTGATTTACCATGAATTGCTTATCAATCTTGGAAACGCCTGGAAAAGAAGTTGTAGCCGTGTCTAGTTTAGGTGGTAAGGCTTTCACATGGTCCGTATTCTTCTCAACAATATCCGAAAGTACCGCAGTTGCACGTTTGGCATCTATTATACCAAACGTTATATTAAAAAATCGAATTTAAATTTGTATGCGACTAAAGAACGGAAAATTACGTTTTTGAGAGGGTTCGCTTGAAGTTGCCGTAGCTTGACGTCTTTCTGCGAATAAAGATTGCCGTTTTCTAGTCTCGGAGGCGGGTTTAATAAACGTTCGTTCTTGTGCGGAGAACGACCTGCTATCCGGCTTCATATTAGCGAATCCTCGCCCCATTTTGGACTCATCTTGGCCACCCACTAAAGAAGAAGAAGGCCCCAGCTTCCCAGCGTAAAATTCCTCTTGCATTCGCAAAAATTCATCTTCATTTCCACTAATTACTGGCCTTGCCGCCATGCCGCCAATTTTGTAAAACAATAATACAAATAAATTGATCATAGAGCCATCTATCGCCCTATAATAAAACCAAATTATATTCTCTCGTCGAAAACACGCAAGCGAATCGCTATACATAAAACACGAACTGCTTTCGTTAGCCCAGAAGCTTTCAATACTGCGATTTGATAAAAAAAAATACTTTAAACTTAATGTAGAATAGCTCAGGGGAAAATATATTTAAGAATAAATAACCGAACCTGATTTTGATTCACTAATAACAAAAACTAAAAACCTTAATTCATAAATATACAGTGTATATATATAACAGAAACAGAGCATGGTATTTCGCAGACAATTTTCGGTTCGCCTTTCTTCCGCATCTTCTCGCGCAACTCACGAGGGAGCGTTGAAATCCCTAAAAGCGACAGCTGGTAAGCAGTGCAGCCGACTTTTATCGACATTCTCCGGCTTTGTTGGACGAGCGGGTGACGTTTCTTCTGAATTCCAATTTTTAACAGTGTTCACACTTAAATTTCCCATACTATCATGAAAGTCGAAGCCCAAACCGGCACTGCTGATAAAGCGGTAAGTAACCTTCCTAATAACTTATTTAATCTTATAGAAGCATCTTTCCTATTGACTGGGAAAAGCCCATAATTGCTTTGTCCCTTAAATCCTTATCGATTTTCATTGCCAAAATTCCATCTGAATGTGAATTTCGCTAAATTGCTAATGCAGTAAGCCATAAGAAACTCGTACTCATTCAGGTATATTTATTTAAAATTTAAACCAAGCTTAATTTAAGGACAAAATCTTTTCTCTTTGGTTCGCCCTATCGTCCTTGCAGTGTCCTCTATTCCTCTAACCCTGATGCAATGCCCATGCCTACGCGTGTTTGCATGCCTCACGTCTTCCCTTCAGTATAGCCGGCCATTCGGGGAAAAATCAACCGAAAATCCCTTCGAACCATTGTCCGTTACGTCACATGCAATCAGCATTGTCATTTTCCGGATTCTTAAAACTTCATAGAAGGGAAAAGGAACGCCCTTTGGAACGTGACTGAGTCGGCGTCGATTAGAAGGTCCCCGCTTGGACATGAAACCGGCATTATTCCCGTCTTAAGGCTCCAGTCACGATTCCAGTGTCTACCTTTGCAGTGTGAATCTGCACAACGCTTTTAATTCGACAGGATATCCTCTGTCCCTTTTAAAAGCGACTTTTTAAAAACTTTTTAGGTACATACCTTACCCCCCTGATAACCGCGTGGAACTTTTCCAGACAGTCAAACTCGGATTTCAGTGAATTCATGTATTCTGGGAAGCTAATATTTACAGCTATACGGTTATTAATACCTTATTTTTAATTGTTTGGGAAGTTAGGTACGACCTCTAAGGAGGTCTAAGAGTTGTTTTGTTGTTTTGTTCAGAAAGGACAATGTTTACGCAATATTTCTAAAAGTAGTGCAAGCAAGGTATTGATCGGTATTGCCCTTGCCGGTCACGAACCCAGCCACGAGTTGCACATATGACTGGATTTCCAAGGTTAATATATGCAGTACTTACTTTTAACGAAGAGTTTATGTGCAAATTGCAGGTTTTATGGAGTTTTAGTTTAGAGAATTTCAGAATGTTGCATTCTTGCAAGAGGTCCGTCCTTTCGACACACAGGATAAGCCTACAAGGTTAAGGCAGATGAAAATCGTGATAAGGAATCGAAAATAACTCATTCCAGGAAGACTTTGTTTAGATTGTGGATAGACATCAAATTTTTGGTTATCTTGTTTTCAAGCTCCAATGAAAACGTGTGTGTATTTGTATAAAGGCTACTTGAATTAAGTTGAGTTTCCTACAATCGAAATTTTCACATTTAATCTAAATAGAAATTCCAGTTTCAACTATTTCTGTTGTTATCACTATTTAATTGATTTTCGATTCAAACAGATTTTAATGAATTTTTAGTACAGTCGCTGTTTTAATGGAATTTAATTAAATTCAATTATGTTCAAATTATGTTTAATTTAAATTTGATTTCTTCAATACTGAACTTGATTTCTATGAGTAAACCACTATGTGAACAGAATTAATTGAATCTCGATTTGAATAGAAAGGGATTCAAATAGCGATTAAGGTAATTTTGGCTAAAAACGTATTTTAAAGTGAATTATGATTTAAATCAGAATTTTAACTGATTTTTAGTGAAAATAGCGATTTAAGTTATTCGATTAAATTCGTGGTTTGTAATAATTTTTTAGGTTTTTTTCTAAATTTAATAGCGTCTTCCATAATTTTTCATTAGAATTGCGATTTGAAGTGCGTTTTGGTGAACACCTTAATTTTGAATCACTTACATTACAATAGCGGTTTGATTTAATGATAACTAAAACCCAAGATCTGGAGTGAAGTTCAATTGAACGTCAATTTCAATTGAAACAATGCGAAATTTGTATTCATTTATACTGACTTTTATTAAATTCCCTATTGAAATTCAGATTGATTTTGATAAGAATGGTTTTATTTTAACTAAAAATAGTTTTGCTCCAATAAATTTCATATTTAGACTGCAATGGGTTACGTTGGGGTATTTAATACCCAAACCTTGGTTCAAATCTGATTAGAAGTCACGTTTAAAATCTTACAAAATCTAAAATAGGAAGTGGTCTGCATAACAAGGGGCATGTGGTAAGGAAATGTTCCTGGAATGCAAACTTCGGGAAGTTTTGTTCGATATCTCATCTAGATCTTCCTGTTTCGTAAGACTGTGGACGTAGTATATCTTTATATCTTCAGAAGAGCAAATCATCTTACCTTTACACCGAATGTACCTTTACCTGTGTTTAGCGGCACACTTTTCACCTTTTAAAAGGGACCTACAACATCGCGAGGGCAATTCGTTTGGCTCCATAATTTACCGAGTGAGGTTTCCTAATCTTTTCTCGTAGTTTTGATCTAGTTACTTAGATTCGGACCATTCAGCAATGTATATTTTGTTCGCTGTGGACCCAGGCAAGGTGCCCTTGCGTTATAATTTTAGCCTGGCAATATATTTAAAGGGCAAAGCGGTGTTTTTGGTAGTGAGCCAAGCTCCTAACCCGCCAAAAATGCTCGAAAGTTCCATTTAGAACGTTCTTTGTCGTGTTCAGGTAAAATTGGTCGTCTAAGGTCGAATTTTCAGGGAGTTTAAGCTTACTTTTATGTTTAACATTGGTCACATGATCACCAGATCAGGCTTAAGGCGTGGTTTCGGGTTTGACTGTCTGGAGCAAAGCGCGAAATTGTACTACCCTGCAGTTTTTCAAACGCTGGCTATTGTTGCAGGTCGTTCAGCCTTTTCCAGATCTTCTTTCAACATGGTTTTGGCATTTGGTGAAAAATCTGCGGTAAATTCGATTGAAAAATCCCTCCCAAATTGCTTACGACTCCAGAAAACCTTATGTGGCTGTGGCTTGATCCCAAATATTCTTTATTTTATCATTGATTCTCACTCCCGAGTGCTTTTAAGACGTTTTCAAGAACTTTTTCGAGTGTTGTACCCCAGAAGTTACTGATTTTTAAAAAAAATTTTTTTTAGATATTTTGTGTTGTTTCGAGTGAGTGAATTATTTTGCAATTTTCTTAAATTTATTTGTTTGTTGTGTCTCTTTTTGGATAGGATCAGGCAGGGGATCACAATGGAAAGAATTCAGTCACTCATTTGGACCATATGTGCAATTTGGATGTGGGAGCAGTGGCTTCCCATGTTCGTCTCTCAGGAATTATCTGCACGATTGGACCGGCTTCCGTGAAAATCGATACCTTGGAAAAGATGATAGAAACTGGCATGAATATCGCTCGTTTGAACTTCTCTCACGGCACTTACGATTACCATGGAGCTACCATCAAGGCTGTGCGCGAAGCAGTGGCCAATTTGAGCAAAAAACTCAATATGACTGTCCCAGTTGCTATTGCTTTGGACACCAAAGGCCCCGAAATCCGTACTGGTTTATTGGAAGGCGTAAGTTATTTTCCATAATTTATACTAAATTTTCTTTTAGAATGTAAGAATTTTTTCAGAATTTTTCGGAATATTTTAGAATTTTTTCAGAATTTTCAAGAATTTTTCAATTTGATTCTAGATTGTCATTATTTAGTGCCAGATTTTATACATTTATTTTAGCTTCATTTTTATTTGATTTTGAAGTAATTGTTTAGTGATTTGTGTGCTAATTAATTCAAGATTTTTGAAAAATAATTCAGAATTTTTCATCGGATTCATTTTTTCAATTTTGTAAATTAATTTGAGAATTTCAAACTAATTAGTTTTGTTGTAGGGAGCGTCTGCTGAGGTGGAATTGGACAAAGGCGCTACTGTCGTGCTTAGCACGGATATTGCCAACTATGAAAAGTGCACTGCTGCGTTGGTCTACGTGGATTACGCGAACATTACCAAGGTTGTGCATGTAGGCAGTCGTGTTTTCGTGGATGATGGTCTCGTTTCGCTCATCGTCAGGGAAATTGGTGGGTTTCTTATCTCTGCTGCGTTGCTAAGGGTTCTGGGGACTGATTGTGTCTATTTTGTGTCTTCCAGGAAGCGATAATTTGATCTGCGAGGTTGAGAATGGAGGGATGTTGGGCAGCAAGAAGGGTGTAAACTTGCCTGGCACGCCTGTGGATCTTCCTGCCGTGTCTGAAAAGGACAAGGCTGATCTGCTCTTTGGTGTAGAGCAAGGCGTAGACATGGTTTTCGCGTCTTTCATCCGTGACGCCGCGGGAGTGGAGGAAATCCGCGCCGTTTTGGGCGAAAAGGGCAAGAATATCAAGATCATCTCCAAAATTGAGAACCAACAAGGTGTCCACAACTTGGATTCCATTATTGAAGCCTCCGATGGTATTATGGTCGCTCGCGGTGACTTGGGAATTGAAATCCCGCCCGAAAAAGTATTCTTGGCCCAAAAAGCCATGATTGCCAAGTGCAACAAAGTAATTTGCCTGAATTTTTTAGGAATATTTAGGGGGTTTATATGAGTTTTTTTCGCTTTTAGGCAGGAAAACCTGTTATTTGCGCCACGCAAATGTTGGAGTCTATGATCAAGAAGCCCCGCCCCACTCGTGCTGAAGGTTCTGATGTTGCCAACGCCATTTTGGATGGCGCAGATTGCGTTATGTTGTCCGGGGAAACAGCTAAGGGAGATTATCCCTTGGAATGCGTCCGTACCATGGCTAATATCTGCAAAGAAGCTGAAGAAGCTTTATGGAACAAACAACACTTCCATGAAGTCGCTTCAATGGTAAAGATTGTTATTGCAATTAAAAAGAATGAAATTGGGTTGAAATTTGTGTGGAATATTGTGTTTATTTGAAATATTCTCATTTGAAAGGTTCAAACGCCAGCTGATATGACGCAAACCGTTGCTATCGCTTCGGTGGAAGCTTCGTTCAAATGCCAAGCTGCTGCCATCATTACTTTGACAACTACTGGTCTGACAGCTCACTTGCTCTCCAAATTCCGTCCTCGTTGCCCAATTATCGCTGTAACTCGTCAAGAGCAAGTTGCCAGGCAATGCCATCTATTCCGAGGCATTCTGCCCCTTCACTACGGAGGTAATATTTCTTTGCAATTGCCAATTAGTAATAGCTGTGAGCGCAGTGATCTGGTTCCTCTTATTATCCATCCTCTTGGATTACCTTGCCGTCAAAAGCAAACCTAACACATCAGACCAGCTTTTTTTAACTTAGTTTTTTCTTTTGCATTGTGACTCTTTTAATTCATAACTAAGTATTGCGCCTTTGTTACTTTCGTTTCCGTTTCTATTGAAAATCCTGGCGTATATCCCACAGAAGCCGCCATGAAAACCTTGGAACCGTCAGGTATTTACCGCGCATGCATAGGTCATGCCTACTGTAACCCCCGCTGGAGTGATTCCCTAGTTTGCATGCGTATTACCGGTTTATGTTTAAACGCTTTGAGCAGAGCAATTCGCGTTCAACAGATTCTCAATCAAATAATAGTTGTAGATTCAATTTTGTTCTTTTTTAGCGAGAAAAGCCTTATTTTTACGTTTAATTTTTTGCATTGGATGTTTTTTACTGGATTTACTAATGTCACGCAAGTTAGGTGACGGGAGTCAACCAGAAGTTTACAATGAAATTTAAATTATAAAATATGACGCAATATAAGCCAATAGGAAAGCAGGATTTAAAGCAAAATGGCGCAGCCACACGGCACACGTGACGATAACAACCAATAGGAAAAGAGTACATTTGAATCCAAGTCAAACCACGTGACTAGGACTGCGAATATAGGGTATGTAGTTTACAGTAAAATGGCGCGTAGGTTGACAGCGTGAACAAAGCAATGCCAAAACAACCTATGTATACCTTGTTCTTCGAGTTTTTAAACAAATGATATAGTGATCTTGTTCGTGTTATGGACAAACAGCAAGTTAAAGAAGGTTTCATACTATTTTAGAGGTAAAAAAGAAAAGAAACTATACATTTGTAGTTGTTTTTAGTCTGAGAGTGCCAAATGTTCAGCTGTTGGTGTGATTGTAATCTCTTTTTTTGTATCTTGGAATAGTTTAGTAATTATGTCTTATTTTTCTAGAGAACCGTAACCCAGACTGGGTAAAGGATGTGGACAGCCGCGTGCAATTTGGCATCAACTTCGGCAAATCTCGCGGTTTTATCCGTTCGGGAGACCCGATCATTGTGATCACTGGCTGGAAGCAAGGCGCCGGATTCACCAACACCATGCGCATCTTGTACGTAGACAAAGATATCTAAATTCCCGGCAGGTAAAACGTGGGAACATGTTCAAGGGGGCGGGGCAAAGGCCCAAAGTTGTCAAAAAAATTGTTTCTATTATTCAATGTGTAGTTTGGATTCTTCCAGACCTCCCGTTGTTATGCGGATGAACCTATCTCGGTGACTTATTTTTTTTTTCTTTATCGTTGTCATATATATATTATATATCGGTATATATATCTTCGTATATATATATATACCGTCATTACGTCCTAGAAATACCTTGGTGTGATAAGGAACCGGTAAAAACGATTTGAAAACTTTCTCAAACTAGTCGAACCGGTGAATTTCGTTCATGGCTCCTAAATAACCTCGTCTCGAAACTTTTTTGCTCCTCATTTGCATTCGCAAACGCTCTGGAATGCGCTTTTAAATTTGCTTTTACCCCGCCTAATTTGCACTGAGTATGAAAGAGCGAATGGCTTAAAATTGAGCGAAAGTAGTTGGGCTAGAGTTTTGGGCTTTGTTACTAATCAATTGCTTAGATATTCCTGTGACTGACCGTTTTTTCCGCGCCCCTTTTTTTCCCGAAATGCAGTACGGTGGACGGAGATTCCTTCATCGCAGCGCCCCCTACTGTCTGTTGCTGATTCGAGTTTCCTTTAGACAACACGATCCTGCTTGAACCCGCCCCTTGAAAATGCTTGGCTTTTGGCTGTTCCCACCCAAAAAACCGTTAGTCCTTCACATTTTGCGTACCTCTTCCCGAACAACGCCACCTATCGCGACTTCATTTGACTACTTGGTCCCTCTTGTTTTTCTTCATCGACTATAATTTATTGTGCTAGCCTAGTTAGCTATTAAAAGTCGGAAACTTTCGATTTGAGAGGATGAAAACTGTAGTTAAGCGTTAAAACGTGTCTGGGAGAACTGAAATAAACCGAAGTTAACTTCCGAAGGTGACGTCGGGATATATAATGTATATATTAAGGTTTTCTCAACCCTGGAATTCACACGAGAAGGTTGCATAGAGAGGAACAAATGGTTATAACAGTTCATAACATTTAAGATAACTAATTGAGCAAATATTCAACTAGAGCCTATATCAAGGCAAAGTTTTTGCAACTAAATTATACATATGTACACATGTTTGCTCCGAATCTTGCAACTTTTTCTTGCTACTGCCATTTTTTGTTATACTATACTATGATTGCTTAAACTGAAAGCTTGTGTTTGGGAGTACGGGACTCGTTGGATCGCGACGCACCTTTCGCCATCTGGGAACACTTGTGGCACATCTCCATCGAGATTGCTTTGCCGTCCACGTGGAGGCAAATGCCGCCTGATACTTTGGCCGGCAGGGAACGGGGCTGGCGGTTACCAGGAGGGCGCGACGCTTCGAAACTGGTCGACAGGCGCAGGTCGGAGGTTTTCAGGGAGCCGAGGACGTCCGCTAGGGCGCTTTGGTTGGCGAGGATGCTCTTCATGTAGTAGACTTCCTCTTCGAGGGACGCGACTCGTTCGCGAAGTTGGCCGTTATCCGATTCGAGGTGTTCGTTATCCGATTGCAGTCGGTCGACGCGTCCTTCGAGCTCTTCGAGGAGTTGCTTCTTCTTCTCGCGGTTGCGTTTGGCGATTATAGCGTTCTTGCGACTTTTCTCCAAGGCGGGGTCGGCGGAAGGTTCCTCTTCGTAACGGCGCTTCTTGCGTCGGTAGGACTCGGAGCCGTCGCTGGTCTCGGAGATGTTGCGGTGCCGCCGGGTACTTCCACCGGCCGAGTCAAAGAACTCGAGTTCGTCCGCCACTTGGAAGACGAGTTGTCCATCCGAGCCGACGTTGAAGTGGACAGGACTGGATACGTCGTTGCTATCTTCGCCGAACGTAGCCGAGATCGAGTTACCGATGGAATGCCGATTGGAGCGGGCCGACCCGCGGCGTGACCGTGTATTGCGTGCCGGCGGAACGCTATCTTCAATTGATGCGGCTGCGACTGCGTCCGCCACTGCAGCGGCCGTCAAGATACAGTTGCCACCGTTGGTCGAGCTAGAAAACGACGTTATCTCCACAGTTCCGTTCGGCAAGGTGTAGGTCGTGGTCGAAGAGGTGGACGGAGGGGGTGACGCCGGCACAGGGGATGGGGCCAACTGTAGTTCTTTACAAATATCTTGGAGCATTCCTTCGGATTCTTTGTTGTGGGGAAACAGGTTGAGTTCATCCGACATGACAAAGTAACGCTCGTCGCCGGTGACGACAGTCAAGTCCGACATCGTGGGTAAGGACGTGAGCGAGCGTCCGGCGTCGCCGGCAGTGTCACCGCAAAGTTCCATCTTGGGCGCCAGAGATAAGCCGCCGTTCTCGAGGATCACTTCACTGCCTACTATTCCCGTCGACGGGGGGCTCGAGACCATCTCCACTGAACCTTTAGGCGATTCCCAACTCGCAGTCGAACACACCGGGCTAGTTTTCAGATAGGGAGGCGAGTCGTCCGCCCATCCGGACAAGGATACCCCTCCTACTTCTGTAGTATTGGGCCAGGACGGAGAATCTTCGTAGCGGTTCAAACCGGGCATGCTGTTGTCTTCCTCCAACGCGACGCTCAGCGCTCCTGCGAACAGATCTTTTTATAGAGAATTGTGTCATTCCTCAAGTTTTTCTTGTGCAAAAGTTTGAACCTACCGCTTTTGTCGAGAAAATCCTTCCAAACCGAGGATACTGCGACGCCGACGCCGTCCATGATCGAAACGTTTCCTTCCGAGTTCCGCATGAAAGCTTTTACAAGTTACGATCGAATAGGAAGTGATAAATGAATGAAGGTTAGTCAGAAACACGAAGCACACAAAACCCAAAATACGTCGTCAGCTGTCCACTTGGGCCAATCTTCACTTCGGCGGCGACCTGAGAACCTTGGGATACCAAGGGAACGGAGCGATTTACTCATGTCTTGTGAATCCGAACAACAACTGACCCTGGCTTTTGTAGGGAGGGTGGTTATAGGTCCCCCGGTGCTGGGATAGCCAGGCCGTAGCCATTGGCTTGCGCTTGGCCTGACCCCCAGTGTCGGTAGCTGGGAAACTTGGGTCAGAAGACAGGTCAAACCCACGGTTTTTTATACGGATGTGTCCTTAATACAAAGCGCCTTGGGCCTCCGCACCTTCGCTTTACTTCTATTCGAGAAGAAACACGAAGGAAGGGGAATCTCTTAATACGTGAGTAGTAAGGTCCCTGTGGAGTACCTAGACCGAATCTTTTCATCCTTACGGTTCCCAAGAGACTATGCGGAAAAAGCTGAGAGGAGAGAGAGAACCTAGTATACTTGCTAGGAGACGGAGGACTGCAGTTAAATCGGCCGAGACGGCTCAGTTTAAAACCGTTGGAAAGGAGCTCACGAGCTGCAGATTGTTGGAATCTTGAAGAGAACATGGTGGAAACTTACCAAGAACTCCTTCGGGCTTCATGGAAGGCGCTCCAAACACAACCGATGCAGACCGGATACCTACACGCCACGCTTTTGAAAACTATTTTCGACTTTGAACCCACTGAACCGTCTTGATCTGCTCTGCAAATGCGTTGAACTGTTTTTAAACTAACTAAAACTTCTAGAGTTTCGCAGTGTGATCACAAATTTCGGATAAAACTGCTTTTCGTAACGAATATAACTACTTTTGCACTATAGTTGAAAATGGTAGATAAACAAAAAGTAGTTAACTATTTGCTACTTAACTACATTTTAACAAAATAGTCTTTTGTATCACTTTGTATTCAAAAGCTAACCGATCATTGTTATTGGAAAGTGATACTTGCGGTAGACTGAGAAGCTGGCCTTGTTTTGAAAAGAAGCAGAAAAGTAGTTAAACTACTCGGTACTTGAACAGAAGTAGTTTAACAACTTCGTTTAATTGTTTTGGTCAGAGTAGTTAACTTTCAGTTGAATATAGAGACCGTCGCTGGCCACGAGGCTTAAATACTTGCTTAAATGCTTAATATACAAACACATTTGCAAAACAAACATTTAAAACATAAACATTTCACAAAGCTGATCGAACATTAATATCTAAAAATTAATCTTGAAGGTCAGTGACTAACACGGAACTAGTTAAAAGTTAACTTAGACAGGGGTACCACATTGGAAATAAACGAAATAACCACAACAACGAAACCCATGACGGATGGAAATTCAAACAACAATGAAAAAGAGAAATCAAAATGGCGGTTACGGGGACAATATTTACACAACAGCACTCGATGAATCACTGTTAATTTTCGTTAATTTTAATGTCAGTTCGGTTAACCGGATTAACCTTACGTAACCTCGTATTGCGTAAAAAGGAAACTACCCGGAACGGTATTAATTCACGTGTTAGGGATGTGTATGGTAAATGGCGTATGACACCGAGATCCGACCAATAAGGTTTAAGAAAATGACGTCATTTTTCTCGACATGGTAACGATTAGGCATCGTTATATTTGACTCAGCTGTTTACTATAGTAAGGTCAACTCTCTGGGGTCCTCGTCACTTGGCCCAGTCATTTACAGATGCGAAAGTTTACCTAGAAGGGGAATAGGAAAGGTGAAAAGGCGAAAACGAAGAAGGGAAGGAGGACAACCTTCATCGTTTTGGATGGTTGTGAAATACTCCTTAACGCGAAAGGGCTCGTTGAGTTTGCCAGAACTGGATTGGCCATCGCTTTCCAAGTAATTTGGAAGGGGAATTGGCAGCTCTTCCTTGTAACAGCGAAAGGGTATTTACTACAATGCGGAAAAACCTCGCGCCCTTGAGGCTTTCCCGAAAGTTGCTTCTCTTTGTGGACGAACTTTCGCGTTCCTTTTAGAACAGAACCCTAAAGAGAGGTACCATTCATTACGGGCCGAACTTGACCCTTTGGCTTGCTTCGAACGCCCTTCCTCTTGTCTGACCTTGTATGAGCTATAGAGTTCCTAGGAGCTGCAGAGTTTCTCTGTAAAATAGTACGGATGGTAAAGTGAGAGGAAGTTTGCTGGAAAGGACTCCCTACCAAAATACCAAGAAATTATTAACACATTCTCTCTCTCCCTTTCTCCCCAATTTTGGACCTTACCTTCTTTTCCTTCTTACTCTTCACAAGGATATACGAGGTTTACTTTTCTTTTCAAGTCTATCCGTATGATTAGCGAGCTAAACTTGCTGGGAGCACTAGGCTCCAAGCTTTGTTTCTAACATAAGGTGCAGCAGCGCGTTATATACGATTCATTACACCACGTAAGGAGACCTTACGTATTCTAGCATGATCTTAGGTCATGAGAATTGCAGCCTTCTTCTAAAGACCCATAGAGGTAAAAGCTTCTCGTGGAATATTCGGCGGCAGTGGAATGGTCGTAGAAAAGTTCCGGGTGATTGTTATCGAATCCCTCGACTTTTCCTGAAGTTCCCTTTCCTAATATCAAGTGATTTAAGCCCCCCAAAGGGGAATGCTAACGCGCGACACGGTAGTACATATATTTGGTAAGCTGGTTATCATTTCATCGCGCAGAAACCTTATAGTATGGCAACGCCTGACGCCTTGATACATGATAAAGATCCAGAGAATGCTTCTTCGGCACCAAAATTATGGTGTTTAGGAACAAGCTAGACGCTTTCATGTCCTTAATATACAAGAGATTGTGACCTTCACTCCGGAACGCGGAAGGTTCCCGTAATTCTAAATTTAATCTTTTAGCTTCCCGTAGCGTTTCCTGATTCCTTGAACGAAACGCTATCGAGAGGACAAGATATTGATCTTTGCATCTAATTAAAACCTTTTATTTCGGAGCTGGGGCAAGCTAATACACAATAGGACTGATCTGGACAAGTTGCAAACAGTTCAAAGAGGATCAGCTCTTCTTTTTGGAAGTGGTGGGACCTCCCATTGCGTCTAATTGTGTACGCATTTCTTTGAGCTGCAGATCAGGGACGTATCGAACATCGTCATCAGTCTTTAAATGCTCTTTAACGCAAAGATCAACTCCAGGAGGTAAAGTCTGCTGAATGACTTCGATAAGCAATGGAACTAGCGTCGAAGGAGGGTCTATTACCTATTTTGGGAAAAATGAAAGAAAGGAGAAGGGTTACAGAAAGCGCAATTCAGGTAATTTTTGGTACTTGAATGTTCCTTTCGTATTGTTGAAGGGCATATTGTGATAGAATCAAGGTACTCTGAGGTTTAAAAGTCTGGACGTTAAGGGATCTACCAGGAGTGGCCCAACTAATGAAGGAAATAAAGGATTAGAATGGCATTTTAAACACAATTTGATCAAATTTACCAATCTTCGACTTCAACGCCCATGTTTTCCGCGGTTCTATGCACGAAACTCATAAAACTTTCCAAGACAGGGAAATCGTAGGACTTTAACTGAATATCTAATGTGCCATAGATTGGAATTTGGGGTCCCAAATCATCCAAGTACTCCGGCTCGACTCGTACTTGGGTTAAATCAGCAAATAATTTTGGTGTAACGATTTGAATAGTCAAGGGATTTTTTAACAAGCTAGAAACATTCCTAAGACGACCAGTAACCTTCAATAAAGGTCTTATTAAGCTTCTGCAATTAATAAATATTGCAATTTTACCTTGGATAACAACATCGTGAGATTTAAAGCTGAAAATGTGATATTTTTGGTATGTACGTAAAAGGCGAACGGCAAACTGAAGAGGCTAATCCAGTTCGCCTTTTACGACGAATCTTTCCTTAATTAATTCATAGATGACACTACCATCCGCAGTGTGAAGAAATAGACATTTTCGCGCGTTATAAACGTACATTAATAAACATTCATTATTAGCTGTGCCAGTCTATGACTGGGACAGCTTATAGTATCGGTTCGAATTTTAAACATTACTGATCCATTTATCAAATTAATTAAGCAGTGCAGTTTTACTCTTTTATAAGATATAATATTCACAAAAGTAAATCAGTCACTCGTATTTACAATTAAAATATAATTATTAGTGTGTTTTTTATTTAGTCTGTTTTGTTTTATTTGAATTCAAGGCATAGTTGGAAAAACCAAATGCAAATGAAATATGACCGCAGCGAGAAGTAGAAAGCTTTCCTTCCCGTAAGCTGTGGCTTGTACATTGCGTAATCCTATTGTAATACCAACAAAACAGAACCGCAAGAGTTCAAACGTCGGTTTGGAGATTATATCGCCTTTTAGGAGGTTAAGAAGCTGCCACGTCCGTTCAGAAACAGTCATAATGCTGGTACCGTTTGTGTAGATATGTTCTAAATCTCTAAAACACAAATTTACATATTATAGCCTGTTCTGAGGTCAACAATGTTAGCACGAATCAGTTATCTGCCTACGTTAGCTTTCAATGTGGTTATGGAGAAGTTCACCGATAGAAGATGGTTCGACCGTATTGACGAAACTGTTATATTAGGAGCCTTGCCTTTCCGGTCTATGACCAATCAGGTAATCTATTAGGGTTATGTATTCTTTACGATGGGTTTAAAATATAGTGTGTAAATTTGCTGGCTTTTAGTTGGTCAGCGAAGAGAAGGTGAAAGGAGTCGTATCAATGAATGAAGATTACGAGCTAATGCTTTTCTCGAACAGCACTGAAGTAAGGCCATACATCCAGGCCAGTAAAGTAGCGAGTCTTTATTAGTTATGCTTGGTTAGGAATGGGAAACTGCTGGCGTGGATTTCCTTCAATTAAGCACAACGGATATCTTTGAAGCGCCTTCGCAAGATAAACTGCATCAGGGTGTGCGGTTTATTGAGCAATTCAAGAAAAACGGAAGCTCCGTTTACGTCCATTGCAAAGCTGGGAGAACCAGAAGTGCCACCTTAGTAGCCTGTTATCTTATGCAGGTATAACGCTCTGAATTATTTTCTACTAATACTTATTATCACTTCTTAACTTAGAAAAATAATTGGACAGCTGAAGAAGCAGTGAACTTTATTGCACAGAAACGACCGCATATTTGGTTGGGTTCCAAACAGTGGGAAGCTTTAAGAATTTATGAAGACCGTGTCCCAAAAGATTGAATCTATCATAATAGTCATTATTTTAAGAACACAAAATTGTCAAGAAATACACATACATGTATTCGAACTTGGCGCCAATTTTTGCTTGCCGCTCTCAAGTGGTTTCTACTCACAACTTTCATTGTTGACGTCAGCCTTTGTTTTGGTGAAACTCGTCAAAGTTCTGCCTGTTTTAACGGTGTTAATTAACTTTTAACTGCCTTGACCCAAGTACAGTATTTCCCTGATAAAAAAGCACAGTTCAGCCGGGTACATTCTGACATGACATGTCTCTTGAAGATCCTTTCTTTGTAGTGAAAGAGTAAGTTCTTGTTCATGCAATGATGTATAAAATATTACGCTTTGCTTCGTTGAGTTTTCTTAATCGCTTTCCATACGTACTTGCTAATTAGTTACTGTGTATGTAACGTTTTAACGTTAAAATGACATTGCTTGGCAGCTTTCTAACGCCAAAGAAACTAATAAAATAGTAGTTGTTTGTTCTACTAACATGGGAGCATGTGTTTTGGCTTTTGCAGGGAGGTTTGTAAGGCACTAAACCGTACCAGAGCATTATATCAGCGTTGGCTTGAATTACAGCATGATGGAGTCTCCTTTGGTCGCGATGAATTAGATTGGACGGCCACTGAACTCAAAAACGCATTGAAAAGCATCGAATGGGACTTGGAAGACTTGGAAGATACCATTGGTAATTTTCTCTTTTCCTAATCTAAGCGATAACCTTGTCCTCTTTAGAACAATTATCCCCTTTTCGCTCTTCTTTAACAAAGGCATCAACCTCCTAACTTTCTAATCGAAAAAGTAACTTACTTTACCTAGTGATATATTGAATTTTTCGTTCGATTCGTCTTCAATACGCGTTAACAATGGGCGTGTCTTGACACTTTCTCGCTTGAGCGAGTTTCTCTGAGGTCTTATCTGGGATTTAGATGAAAAGATTGAAAGCTTCACTCTCACTTTCGCCCGTCTCGTTACCAAAAGTTAACCAAAGAGGCACCTGCTTGGTTTGAGAAGTTGCGGCTTGGTTTGTTGATCAAGCCATGTTTTGCATAGTCATTGAGTAGTACGCCTTGCGATGTAGAAGGTGCACAATGTGGGCTCTGAACGAAAAGAAACACGTGCTCGAGTTAGCATTAGGCGTACTTTATTGTTGCATCTCTGTAAATACGACCTTATGGCCCTTGTTCATTTGGGTTTTGTGCTTTGTCTTCCCCGTTCCCATAGCTATTGTGGATAAAAATCCTGCCCGTTTTCGTCTCAACGCCGGTGAAGTAGTACAACGACGGTTTTTCATCCAGCAGACCCGTGACGAAGTCAAAGTAACCAACCGATTCTTCTCAGTTTTCACTTTGTTGCTTCTATGTTCCTAATAATGTTTCTTCCCTTCCAGGAAATTAAAGAAAGAATGAATATCCGTGGAAGAGATGTTGATCAGACAGCTCGTCAAGTAAGATTCTTAAAATCAGCATCTGATGTCGAGTTAAATTTGCCTAAATTCCCATAGTTATCAGTTAAACTTGCGTATTTCTATCTTTGGTTTGCAGAAAATTGGATAGATTGTTACAAATATAGTATTGTTTTAATTATGTTAAGGAATAGTGTTAGATAAGATTGTTTTTTTTGTTTTTACAGCCTTTATTGGAAGCTAATAGTAGTCCGACCCACGTGGTAACAATGTCAGGCAGCGGACGCAGTGGTTATTCTCGTTTGAAGAGCGTCCCGGATACGTACAGTCCAGTGCATAGCCACGGCGTAGCGAGCGATAGCCGATCTCAGATCTTGACTCAACAAACATTGTTAGTGGACAAGCAAGATGACCACCTGCGACTCATTTCGGGCTCCGTGGGCACGCTGAAATCTATGTCTCAGCACATTGGACAGGAATTGTCCGAACAAGCCCTCATGCTTGACGATCTCGGTCACGACCTCGAGAATACCGAGACAAAGTTAGACGCCACTTTACGCAAAGTCGCCAAAGTTTTACACATGTCCAGTGGTAACAAAAAGCTCAGTTACTTTGACTTTTTAACATTGTTTTAAGTTTTTAACCCATTTTAACTTATTTTGACCCTTTTTTTACCCCTTTTACCCCTTTTTTAACCCATTTTCCGCAACTTTTGCCATTTTGTATTTTTTTCATTTTTACTAATGTATTACTTTGAGTGCACTTTTACAAATTTTATTTGTTTTTAACAGATCGTCGTCAGTGGATGGCCATCGGGGTGCTGTCTGCAATCATGATTCTGGTCATCATTCTCTTTTTCGTCCTCTGATTTGAAACTCCAGGAAAAAGTAAAAAAAAGAAAAAGTATTGCTCGCGTGCGAGTTGTCAGATACTGGACAGTTATAAGTCATTCCTATTCCTACAATTTAACTTGATGTGTTCCGTGTACAAAAGTATCAGCCCGTTTACGTGCATAAAAAGGCGTTCGTTGGCGCCAATTAAAAAAATTTATTTAATTTTTTTACAATAATTTTAAAGTTTTTTTTTCTTCATTTCCCATGTTGAGACTGCACAATACGTTTTCCTTGGTCGTAGACGTAACGTTTGAAAGTAAGAGTGAGTTTCACGCCTTCGGATGTTCCCAATTGCGGTTCCTCGCTACTGCCTTTCCCTTTCTTCTTGAGCAATGCCAAAGTCGCAGCCGATAAACTCTCTGGAACAAGAAAACCAAAGAAAAAAGATAAAAATATCTCAAATTACGTTGCCAAACCGCAAGAAAGTACCTGGAATGCGTATTTTCACTTTCCCGCTTTGTCCAAAGCTTCCTTCAATGACTCCGCGTTCTCCCGTGCTCAGCTTCACTTCCAGATTGACAAAGAGTTGAATATTGGTCTCTTTTTTGAACAAATTCCGGGCGATGACTTCATGCTCGTTGGTCACGCGCTCTACTTGGCCCTCTTTATGCTTCAGCTTATAGACTTGGAGCAATGGCAAGGTTGTGGTCGCGAAATCCGCAGCTTCCATCAGATGAACCAACTTTCCGCGGAACGCTAGTCGACATTGATGACTATGGATATCGGTATCGAGCTTCGAACCGATCACTAAGCTGTGAGGGACGGCATTGACCGGTTTGTCGAGCTCTAAAAGGGCGAATGTATGATGGTCGTTTTCGTTTTCGCCCAGTTCTTCCAGGTAAGAGTACTCATGATCAAAGCTGAAGTAATCCGCAGACGCGACGAAGAAGGAAACTTTGGCCATGATCGTATCGTGGCCGAAGGTGATGTGGAAGCGAGCTTTGGTGGGGACGGATTGCTTGTAATAACGAATTTTCGAAACTTGGATGATCGCAGCGTGGATGGTAGGCACAGAGCCGGGAGTGCACACCAAACCGCGTTCGAGCTGTTTGGGGTCGAACTGGGTTACGCAGAGACCCACGCGATCGCCTTGAGAAGCCACTTCCACTGGTTGCCGGAACATTTGCATGGACTTGATCTTGCGGGATAGCTTTAAGGAAGGGATTTCTACCGACTGTAAGAGAAACAGACAAGTAAAAGAAGAAAAGAACGAGAAGATAATTATTTTTGATGAATAGGTAAAGTTACGTCGTTGACTTTGATGGTTCCTTGGAGCACCGTTCCGGTCATGACCGTGCCTTGACCTCGGATAGCGAAACAGTGATCGACTGCGAATAGGAAAGCGCCGGTTGCGTTGCGCTGAGGTATGAAGGAAGCTTTCTTTAAGGTTTCCACGAGACTGTCGATGCCTAACGAGATAATTGTTGTAGGAAAGTGCCAATTAAGGCGCTTGGGCGAATAAAAACTTGAGTTTTTTCGAAAGATTGTGTACCAATAGGTTGTTGGTCGAGATTTTCGGTACTAGGGGCGGCGCTAACGGCGACTACTGGACTGTTGGCGAACTTCGTGGTTTGGAGTGTGAGTAGCATCTTTTTTGTCATCTGGATGAATCAATCGTTTAGACTTTAAGATATATAATGTAAGATATATATTTTTGTATATAATTTTATACGATTTTCTTGAAATAATTGTCTTAATTCTTGTTTTGCTTTATTTTCTTGAAATTTAGTTCAATGTATTAAATCATTATTTATGATTGTTGTTATTACTATATACCTTGTCAATGGCGGTTTTTCGTTTTTCAGGAGGAACCATATCGATTTTATTGAGCACAACAACCATTTTATCACATGTAATTTCGCCGATGACTAAACATTCGGCTGTTTGGGTTTGCATGCCTTTGGTGATATCGACAACTAACATCATTAAGTCTATAATTTGAGCTCCTGGGAAAATAGGGAATTATATAAGTAGTTATTTTTTGAATTTTGAATATGAATTTTCACCTCCAATGATGGTTCTGATTAGTGAGGCATGACCAGGGCAATCAACCAGAGTAAATTGTTGCTTTTCATAGCCGGAGGATTTTAAATGATCCGGGCAGTCAACTAGAAAGGAACTAAAGCCTAAATCTAAAGTAATGCCTCTTTCTTTGGACTGGGGATTTTTGTCGAAGCTTGCTGTGCTCGCTACTGTACTTAAGGCTTTAGCTAAAGACGTTTTCCCGCTGTCGACATGACCCAAAACTCCCACGTTAAAATTAAGAAAATTGGTCACCGTCATTTCTTTTTAAATTCAGTTCAAAACCTTGCTTTTTAATTCAACTACTTTGGATAAACGTGCGTTTGTTGATAAACAAAGCCAGCGGTTGATTTTAATTTCAATAGATGGCGAATTTCTTTCAGATTTCTTCGACGAAAGGGGCGTAGTCTAATAGCTATCTAGGCTGCTAGTGGCGGAAAAAATAATAATAGATTTGGCGCCACCTTTAATGCTTATTTTTATTGGTTTATCAACATCCTTAGGAAAATTATGTCTTGCAGCTCATTACGCCGTTTAAGTTATGTACTGGAAAGGATTAAGTACGTAAAAAGAGATAGTAGAACGTTAAAACCATGCCAAAGACAGTATTCAGCAGGTAAAATAAAAATGTATCGTTTTATTGTATTTTCAGTTTTAATAACGTCTAATTTTACTTTATATTTTCGTAGAGCCGTCCACTTTGATTCCCACTGTTGACGTGAATACTTTTTCAGAGCGCAGCCATTCATGTGGAGAACTTGGTAGTAGTCATGTGGGACAGAAAGTTCGTTTATATGGCTGGGTACAGTTCAAACGAATGGACAAGTTTGTTACCTTACGAGACGCGTATGGTGTTACCCAATTAATCGTTCCTTCACACGTAAAATCTCCATTCATTTCAAGACTACACTTAAACGTGTAATTACTATTGTTATAGAAGGAAGATGCTACCAAAACTTTAGTCAATTTGCCACTAGAATCAGTCATTGCTGTGGAAGGCTGCGTAATTCGTCGCCCGGAAGGCCAAGAAAACATGGTTCGTAACATAAACTTCTTTTCCTTACATTATACACCAACAATTATCAATCTAGAAACAATCCACTGGTGAAATAGAAGTCGAAGTCGAGAAAATCGAGGTTCTGTCTTCTGCCAAAACTAATCTGCCCTTCAATATACGAGATTTTAACAAGGTAACATCAGAAACTCTCTTTTCTAACCAGAGAACAGCAATAAATGAATGTTTTATCCCTTTTCCAGGCTAAAGAATCACTTAGAATGCAATATCGCTATCTAGATTTTCGATTTGACCTCCTGCAGCACAATCTAAGGCTACGTTCCTCTGTAGTTATGAAAATGCGAGAGTATTTAGCGCTGCAGCATGGTTTCGTTGACGTAGAAACCCCAACTTTATTCAGAAGAACGCCTGGAGTAAAAAAAAAAAACATGACACTTTCTTTTAATTTTCGTTTTTCTGTAGGGAGCTCAAGAGTTTGTGGTACCCACACGCTTTCCTGGCAAGTTTTACTCTCTAGTTCAGAGTCCCCAGCAGTTTAAACAACTCCTCATGGTAGGAGGACTCGATCGCTATTTCCAAATTGCTCGTTGTTATAGAGATGAAGGTACGCGACCTGACAGACAGCCTGAATTTACCCAAGTAAGCCCCCAAACTATCCTTAAATCCTCCTTTTTTGGAGGATTTAAGTTTTGGAATGTTTATTAACGTTCGTGTCTGTTTAGGTTGACATAGAAATGTCTTTCTCGACAAGAGAAGGGATTATGTCGTTAATTGAGGGGCTGTTAGTGCATTCCTTCCCTGACAACTTCGAGCCCATTTCCATTCCCTTCCGGCAGATGACGTACCACGAAGCTATGCTGCGATATGGGGTGGATAAACCTGATGTTCGCTTCGAAAACCTGTTAGTCGACCTGTCGCAATGTTTTAACTCCAATCAGAATGATAAATCCGTCATTGGAGTCGTTTTTCCTGGATTAGCTGTCAGTATATTCCCAAAAAATTCATTTAACCTCATTGATTCGTCTGATTCATCCCATTTTGCTTCGGTTTTTCGTTCATAGGAGCACTGTACCACGAAAGTTAAGGAAAAATTGATCCAAGGAGTCAAAAATATCCACCCTGACGTTGTTTTCTTCCCTGTAAAGATAGCAAAGGAGGGAAAGTGGCAAGGAACGTCTTCCAAATGGGTTTCAGGCGAAGATCAAACTGCTGTCAACCAAAAGTGTCATCTGAAAGCAGGGGATTTGCTTTTGTTGGGATTGGGTCCAGCTAACCAAGTGGTAAGCGTGGTTCTGGCTTTTGTTGCTCCCTAGGATTAAGCATTAGTATGTGTTACAGCAACGTATTTTTTATTTTTTTTACTATGATAGGTTCCATGTATGGGCCGTCTGAGGTTGGCTTATGCAGACCATTTGGATTCTATTGGTCACAGTGTGAGATCTGGACCGGAATTCCAGTTTTTATGGGTTGTCGACTTCCCATTGTTCTTGCCCTCGGAAGATGGGACCAGATTGGAATCTGCTCATCATCCATTCACTGCACCACATCCTCAAGATGCTGCCTGGCTCCACACTGAGCCCCAGAAGGTATATTTTTGGAAACTTTCCGTCCTAGATTCCTGCAAACTAAGTATTCCCATTACCACTGTATATCATTATAAAAAAATATAAAGAAAAGAAAAGAAAAAAATAATTAAGTAAAAAAAAATGGGGTTCAAGACTATGAAATTAAATGCTCCCGAATGTTGCCTAGGTTCGTGGCCTGCATTACGATTTGGTCCTAAACGGACAAGAAGTCGGCGGAGGCTCAATACGGATCCATGATTCAGCGCTGCAGAAATACATCCTCCAAACTGTGCTGCAAGAAGATGTAGCACAGTTACAGCATCTCATTGATGCTTTGGAATGCGGCTGTCCTCCCCATGGCGGAATTGCGTTAGGTAAATACTATCGTTGCAAATAAATTTATTAAAATAACCCTTTATAACTCCTTATTTAAGTTTGAGAACAAAAAAATTATTAAAAAATTGAGAAAAATTTGAAAGTGGCAAATAAATTTAAAAATATATTCAAAGTGATTTTATTCGATTTTGTTTCGATTTTGTTATTTGAATATGTGTTAAAAAAGTATGAGAGTCAGGGCAATTTAAGGGAAGAAAATGGGATTTTTTTGGATGAGGGGGACAAAACTTCACGTGGGTTCGAGAAGATTAGATGTGGTGCCTATTCGAAGCGTCTATAAAGCTAATTGATATTCTGGAACGGTTTTCTTGCAGGACTGGACCGCCTTATCGCTTTGATGTGCCGAGCGCCCTCCATTCGGGACGTGATAGCCTTCCCTAAGAGCCTGGAGGGCCGAGACCTTATGGCACACGCTCCAGCCCCCATCTCGCCTGCCGAGGCACGCCTCTATCATCTCTTGCCGGTCCCTCCCACCTCATCCTCGTCCTCATCATCTCCAAACCACGACGGATAGCACCTAATCCAACACACCCTCTTGGGCTACGCCCCTTCAAACTCCTAGTTTTTTAAGAAGAGCGTGCAGAAATATTTGGAAAATTTATCAAAGCCTGAGAATAGTAGTTTCGTTACTTTATTGGGGGGTTTGGTGGAGGGGGTGGGGTTTCATCTTCGGTTTTAGTCAACGTAATGGGTAATAAGCAGTAAGCAGAACGTGGAAGGTTCCGTTTCGTTCCCCCCTACACGAGGTGCCAAATGGGCACTTCGATGTGTTCGAACAGGCTCTAGTACCGCCAGAGGCAGTTTTCTTCGAGTCCCTTTAGGAGTTGTTTGCCCCGTCCTTTTCCTAATGCTCATTGACGTACTCTATTGCCCGGAAAGTGCTAAGGAATTCGTTTGTAAATGCATGTGACGAATTAAATGACTTTAGACAGCTCGAAAAGGGAGAAATTACACATTTGTAGGATGAAATTCACTTAAATTGTTGCAGTTTTTAGGAGAAAAGGTTCGGAAATTTTTCATTTTCTGCAAAGTAAGAAATGACTTAATTGAGGATACAATTGTTGAGTTGATGAAACAGGAAAGTATGGATAATGTATATAGAATTACATAACTTTCAGCAAGAAATTGCAGTAATATTTTGAAAGTAAATATTCCGTAAAGAAATTTGGTAAAGTAATATTCAGAATTAATTATTGGAGTACAATAAAACTTATTTGCTAGATTTCGTTGATTTTAAAAGTTACATCTTTAAATTTTAAAAAGTAAATCTTAAAGTGTTTTCTGCAACTCTAAAATCTAATAAATTTATTCGCAAAGTTTCATTCCCGAATCGGCGAATGTCTGAAAAATGTTGTTAATCCTTAGAAGATTAAATCTCGGAAACTTAATGTAAGTAGATGTAAAATATCCTGCCAAATTAATGTAAACAAATACTAAGCCGATACTGTAAAATATGCCAAAATAATGTAAACAAGTGCTAAGCCGATACTTAGAAGCTTAGTAATATAAGTTTTTAATTATTAATGTATACAGATTGTATCCACTAATCTGTAGGAGCGTATCATATGCAATAAGCTTCTCAATATTAGTAAAGCTTCTACATTGAGCAGCTTATATTCTAAGCTGAGTCATGAAAAGGAATTTTGCGTTTTTCTCTCAGGTTTTTCGGTCTCAATTGTGGAGCATTTGCACTCTACTTTGCAAAGGGTCGATAGAGGGTGCTCACATAATGCCGTCACCCCCTCACCCTTAATCCTCACAATCCCCACTTATAGGGTTTCAATAGAATGGCCACTTGGCGTTCAGCATTCGTTTGGCGGTGGTGCAGGGGGGAGGTTTGTTACAACTCACATTTGGCCAGGTGAATTGAATGTGTCTGCATCATTATCTTGTTATATGGTTTAAGGGAAGAGAAGACCCTTGTATGCGCGTGTTTTACAGATCAAGGTATCAAGGGTTAGAAAGGAAAGCGGGGGGAGGAAGGGGGCATTGATTTCTGCTCCGCTTCGCGCGCATTGCTACCACTGCTGCACAACTCCCTCTCCCCTTCCTATTTTGGGAACCCAAAAGGCTGTTGTAAAGACTTTTTACGAAAGTTTTGTCTTTCTCTGCTCTTACGTAGTTGGTCATTTAACTACTCAGCAGTGTAGTGGGCGATTGAAGATCGATGGCATTTTTCGACCTCCTTTACCCCCTTTTTCTCTTTTAACCTTCTTTAATTCGGATATGTAACTCATTAGCCGAGGTTTTCCACCTATTTGCACTTGCTTATGTAGTTGCTTGTTAGGGAAAGTCTTGTTGATTAGGACCTCGCCGTTAAGAGAGAGTTTGTTGATATGCTAAGAAGCCTTGGTGAGGGGGGAGAGTTTTAGGATTGAATGGGCTAATGAGGCAGATGAATGAAAACTCCTAGTCGCTATTTAAGGCTTCTTTTTTTTAGCTCAGGGGTTTCTGTTAACCACTCTTAATGAGGCATCCTACTTGCTTGCTTATTGCATGTTCTTAGAATGTGCAGATTTTTCTCCGCCATTTTGTTTTTGCTTCGCGCTTCTCTCTGGTTTTTTAAAGATTTAAGTTCTGAATTGAGCGCTTTGCAGGCTTTGCACTTGTTTATGGACCGTATTTGGGAAAACCGCACAACAAGCGAACATTGCAAAGGGGTATCGTTGTTGTGGGATTAAATACAGTGTATACACTTGAGGATGTATGGCGGGCTTTTAAGCACCTTGTCGCGCAGGAGAACGAACATTTACGTCTCTGTAAAAGAGAGGGAGCTGCGGAAGTGGAAGGTACCCATTTGCCGGAATATTGCCGCTAATTCACGATGACCTTTCACGGTTTGTTAACGTATAAGGTTAACGAGATAATTAAAGGCTTGTTTAAAGACCCCTGAAGCTGAAAAATGGTCCCCGGTTCAGGTTTTGGATGGTCTTATGTGATAATTGATTAATAAACAAGGAATATTTGTGTGAATAGTAAAAATAATCGTTAAACTAAACAAAATATTCATAAACTAAATATACGAATGATATTAATAATAGTATGTATATAATATATGCAGTAATATGAATGAATATTAGGTAAGAAGTATTGTATCTTTCAATTAAATTCCCTTCATCGCAAGATTTATAATCTACCCCAGGGTACGAGCTATTGAAATCTATTCCTACTAGGCTAAAGAAAATTAGTTATGTTTTCTAGCGTGAATTAAAGTGCATTACAGGTTTGGATATTTGTTTATTAATGTATGTATTATGTTTAGTTTCTCTTTCTAAAAACCTATTTTAAAATTGTCTAAGCCCGTAATGTATTAGCTCATTTGGAGCTATTATTAGCGTCTTACGCAGCTTACTCCTATAGTGATGAACGTGTGAGTTGCTTCTTTCAACACCACGTAATTTACCTTGTTAAAGCCCAAAGTTCACGATTTTACACCATAGAAACTTTGTAGCTTGCTTTGTAGGAACCAAGAGAGGGTTTAGGGTTGCCTTCCTCACATATGCGCGTTATTTATTAATAGGAAATAGTTGGGGGTGAGAGTGGCAATGAAGTCTGACAAGAGAAAGACGAATGAGTCTAGTTTCCCTTGACATTTTTGCAAGGCTCTTTGCCCAAACTGTCTCAAAATCTTCTTCTCTGCCTCCAGCCAAAAGAAAAAGAAAGAATTTTGACGATCTAGTGACCGTGACGAACAACTTTTGATACGGTTCTGACATCTAGCGCTGAGGCATTTAAAGATTTGCGTTCTTTCTAATTACCTTTTTTGTCAAGATTTTCCTTCTCTCCCTGCCTGACGTAAAACCGTTAAGAAAGTAAAAGCTGTGAGCCAAAAAAACTCTTGCTAATGATTCTGCCACAGCAGATGAGAAGTCACTTTCTTCCCTTCTTGAAATTTTTTCTCTCTCGTTCCTTATTTCCCTCAAAGTTCTTTAACAGTAGAATTCCATTTTTCTTGACAACCATTGCCTTTTGGAAGCTTCGCTCGGAAGAAGCTTTTCCTACTTCTTGACATTTTCTTTTCTTATGACTGACAGGTTGTGGAGGTGGAAAAAAGAATTAATAATTCCCCTCCTCAAGCCCCCTAGAAAACTTTCCGGGAGGGTTATTATAGATCCATTGGAATTGCTCCTGTGGAACTCTCATGTAAAGGAAAAGAAATTGCCGGATACTGTGTTTTCTATTCATGGGAGGTATATATCAATTCAGGTTCAAGTTTTTCGCGTTTGATGGATTACTGAAGCTTGGCTGTACGTACAGGCCAGTTTTTTCCTGAAATTTTCAAGATAAATGAAACGTTAGGGAGTATTTTGAAAGGGAGGGGTGCGTATATATCTAATCTTTACCCCAAAGTGCGTTGTCACGTATATATATACATTTTGATCCACGGCCAACGACGAATGATTTCGTATAAATCCATTTTTGGGTTACTTTTGTGCATGACTGGCACAGTTACTAGTGGATGTATTTTGTTAAGAATCATTTTCATTTTCAAATACATAATTTCTCTCTCTCTATTTGGTTGTTGGTTACGTTACGTTTTACTTTGTACTCAGCTAAAGCTTGAAGCTCTCGTAAGACGCGTGCCTCGTCGCTCCCTACGGTGATGGCATAAGGAAGTCAGAATCACTCGCACATAATAAAGCTACAATAATTTCAACAAAACCTCTTGACAGTAATATAGGTAATATTAATTACAATAGTGTAACTTTACGATATTTTAAATTTATGCCTTCATTAATTTATGAAATGCAAAGTAATTTTGCACTCACACGAAGTTAGAGTGAATGGGCAAAGGTTTTTCCTTTTATTTCTTCGTTTTGGGGGGTTAGTAACAGTTTTTACGGTTTTAGGGCTGTTTTCTATTGAAACGTTGGGCTTTTGTGTGAATAACTTGGGGAGAAATGCCCTGGAGGGTTGGGTTAGAATGGGGGACTGGGTAGAACAGATAATGATGGCTAATTAAGGTTTTAGGGGAAAAAATATAGGTCATTGAGGTAAAAGAGGGGGTGGCGTTTTTTTTTTCTTTTTTAAAGTGAGCAATCCTCGCAGTTCTTTCGTAATTTTCTTCTTCTTTTTTTTTCAAGTGGTTTTGTATATTTGCGGACCATCACAACACTTGGAGAGCAGATTTACGAGTAGCACCTGTTTTTTTTTAAAGAGGTGTAATAGCGTTCGAGCTGAGAGACTGTGGTTAGCAACCTAAGGTAACGTGTTTTAAAATAGGGGTTTCAAGAGTGGTATTTGGCTCGTTTAGCGGATTAATTTAGATAGTACTTTATGGGGCTATTAAGAGTCCTTAGAAGGTCTGGGACTCGTCTTTATTCAACGTGCTGTCCATATATTAGGCTCGTGTTCCTTGTCTGTTTTTTGGAGGGACTTCTGTTATATGTCTAGAGAATGTCGGAGTTAAACAGAAACGCTTTGTTCACGTCAATATGGGGAGAAGTTAATGTTTAAGGTCAATTTTTCACCTTTTCTGGACTCTGTTTTATGTTTTTTTATGAAGACCCTTTAAAGGGTTGTTGTAAATTTACTTTACGATTCATATCTTATTCATTGCAGTGTTCAAACTTTGCTTAATCTTTTGTGAAGCGTAGAATTTGTCAAAAGAAGATTTGTAAAAGGTATCGGAATTCTAAGCAAAAGTAGTAGCATTTTTAAACTGCGTCATAAATTGATTAGAAGTTGTAAGATTACTAGGAATGAAACTACAGGCTACAGAAAACAGGAAGTAAGAGCGCTAAATCAATCATGCATGCGTTTGTTTAGATTACTCCGTACTACAGTGACGCCATCTATTAATTCAGATTCAAGCTGAAGCTATTAGGCATAGTTTTAACAGCTACAAAAGTAATTAAAAACTGTTGCAAGCTTTCGTGTAGTACAGTACGGCACCAAAAAAGAAAAAGAGGAAGTATAGTTAAAATGTCATAAGAATTATGTGCAGTGCAACAAGGCGAGGGTGTCACAACAGTTATAATATAAGATACACAAGCTCTGAAGCGTTACAGATGTTGCTGCTTATCCCAACAGGTGTCGTAGGCTTGTTTGTGACTAATTGGCCAATTATGTCTGTCAGCCAGGTTCCAATGTCACAATTTCACAGCCATTTCACTAGCAATTAGCCACAGGGCCAATGGTAATAATTCCTAAATAAGCAAATCTTCCAAATAAATATTGCAGTTAACTGGTATTAAATTCCAAACAATTCCACTAAACTCCAAATAATTCCAATACATCACTTGCATTTGATTACAATCAATTGCAATCAAACTAGTCAATTTGAGATAATCTGAGTCAATTTGAAGTCATTCAATGCGATTGGAAGAAATTTTCGTTAAAATCATGGATTCAGATTTGTTTTTGGTAATTCTTTCCAATTGTGGATTAACCAGCATCTTCTCAATCTAATTTTATCGTTAGGGGATTTCCGAACCAACTCCGTAGCTTTTTACGCAATTGCCCTATCTTGGCAACAACTTGACAATCCCAAGTTTCATCAGCTTTTCATGCAATCTTCTTTAACTATAACTTCGAATTGGGGAAATCTCATTTCAGTCTTTGATTTTCCCTCCTCCTTAAGCTCTTTAATCTCTTCTATAAGCAGAGATTTCTTCCTTTTCTTTTTCTTAGGGTTTTAGAGTCTATAAGTGTGCCGGCAAGCATTAAAAACCGGATCTATATACTGCACAAGGTTTCCTTTGATTTGCATATCGGAGCTTGCGAAGATTTGACGCGCTGATCCTGCTTTATTTCACATCAGCAAAGCTCCATGGGGCTAAAACGGCACATTTTATTTAGGGTCGTCCTCCCCACCCAAACTTACAGGGCAAAAAAAGAAAGAAAAGAAAATAAGGCGAAGAAGAAGAGCTCCAGGAAGCTTATAAGCTCCTAAACTTTTGCACGCACGATAGACTTGGGAACTAAAAATACGCTCACTGGCTAATTTCCCAGTGCACACACACACAACACTATACACACACGCATCAGCATCAGCATCCCCAAGAACAGATTGTATGTTAGTATATATACTTCTCTTTAACGGGCTCCTGTTGTGTTAGTTCCAGCTTTGGGGGAAGCTTTTTGATGGACTAAATGGAGCTTCTCCTCTGGAAAAAAAAAACAAAAAAAACTTTCGACGCAGGAGGTTTTTCTTGCCTGGCAGAAATACGAGACGGGAGGAAAGAAGAAGGCTCATATATTTGTTGTTGCAATACGCGAAAAAATCGTTGGTCATCCTGTCAAGCAGAGGTGTTTTTCTTTTTTCCTATTTTTTTTAAGAATTTATTGTCGAAACTCGAAGTATTTTAAAAATACAGTGCATCAAGCCAGAATCTTATAATTTTGCGTTAAAGAAATTTAGAGATGTATTACTGCGTCGAATAAATATTAATAATTTCTTAAACATGTAAATAATTGAAAAAGAAATAAGTTGACAACAGTCCTTCAGACTTACGCCTACTATTTAAATAAAAAATAAAAATAAATTCTTCGTCTTCATCAAGAACACCGAGAAATTAATTAGGAAATTATAATTACGATGGTTCCGTACTTAGGGATAGTTCGTTATTATTTTTTGTAACTTTTAATAATTATTTAATTATTTTTGTTTAATTTTTCGTGGTTGGCGGAATTCGTAATTTTAAAATAAATAGTGTAATTCCTTTATGTAATTTTTTGGAATATTGTAATTAATTTTTTTCCTTTTAATTACATTGCTTTCTTTGGGGATTGAGATTTTTTGGTGGGTTTTCGTAAAGTCTAGGGCGTAGCAACTGCTTTTGAATTTTTTTCTTATTAAAAAAATGTTTCACTTTTTTATTTTTGCATTTGTGTGTGCGAAGAAAGTTCTTGAAGCATATGTAATCGTAAACATGGTCCCAAGTTGGCTTTAGCTTTTCAATTTTGGGTAGAAGTTGTGTTTCGTGGGTTGTTTTTTGCTGTTTATGTCATGTATAATAAAGCTATATTTCTTGGCATCAGTATTCCTAAGCATTTTGTACATTTTGGGAGCAAAGCAAGCAAAGGCTCCTAAAAGTAGCAGGTAACCGTGTCTGCCAGCGCCTTTTACACCAATTGTGGGACAATAGCATAACAGAGTTGTAACTTGGGCGATAGGTCACGATATCATTAATGTTGCGAGTTTTGGTGGCCCCTGAAGGGTAGGCAATTAGAAAAAACTGCAGTTTATAACCGTATTGCTGCCATTTACTTTCTTCTATTGTTGTCATTTTTTGTTGAAGAAATAAGGTTTCTTAGCATTGGTCACATAGCCTTCCGAGGCTTTCCCTTTATTTCTGCAGTATTTCTGCAGCGAAGAAATTACAAACATTTAAAAAAAGCTTTATTTGTTGGCTGACATTTCTGCAGTGAAGCAGTTCTTGAATCTGTAGAAGAAAGTCTAAAAACTTCATCGTTGGGCGAATTTCTGCAGCGAAGACATTTCTAAAAACGCGTAAAAAGTGTAAAATGCAATTATTGTGCTAATTTCAGCAGTGACAAAATTCGTTTTTTTTCCTACAAAATATTCATTTTGGGGGGTATTTCTGCAGCGAAGAAATTTCTAAAATTGCTGATTTTGAAAAATCTGATTTTTAGAAAATGAAGATTGTTGCAATACATTGAGTATAATTGCTAGGACTTAAATTTGGAATTAGAGATCAAAGTATTACGCAAATAGGTAGAATTCAGTGAACTCCTGGAAAGCTTTTTTGGAAGTGGGTAGAAATACGTCAGCAGTAAGGTCAGAAATGGACGTGCGTGCAACCGTGCATACCGTATGACAATAAGTTCAAGGCTACAATTGTGTCTATTTGGGGCTGGACCGGATTGAACCTTCCGTAAAAAAAGCAAAAAAGTCTTATTGTAATATTAGCTTTCCCTCGAGAACATCTCAAGTGGTTTATTTGCTGACCAGGACCCACATTGCTGCCATCAGACACGCCTTATCAGGTCACGCAAAGTGGCCCTTCAACTATAATTATAAAAGCTGACTTTATTAACCAAAAAAATACCTTCCAAATACATCCTTAAACCCTTAAACCCTCTTAACTTTCTTACATTTTCTATTTCTTCAGTGACCACGAAGCTATTTCTGAGACTTGCAGTGGTACGCGTAACATTGTTGCGAGAATCATTGTTGCTTTTTGCTGTCCGAACTGACTTGCTTTCCATCTTCTGCGGTTACGCCCAGTACATGTCGTACACGTACCATACACAGTACTGGGGTCCCCCCTTTTCCTGTCTATTGTTCTCCGTCCTTGATATATTCGTCCCAGTATTACTGCGAACTATTGTTCGGCTTCCGGGGTCTTGTGTAACATTAACTTTATGTAACGTTTCCTACAGGTCACTCGTGTCACTCCTTTTCATATAAAACTTTTTTCCGGCGGGGGGTAAAACGCAAAGGTGTATTACTGGATATATTTCTGCGACTTGTTCGTATATAACTGCACGTAGATATACATTTATATGCTGTGAAGGATAAAAAAGGGACTCACGCAATGTTGACTTGCTTCCCATAAAAAGTGATTTCTTACCATGCTATGGCGCATATGGACATCCTTTTCCATATTTATAGATCAAATCTGCCCCATGTCCCATTGTCCACCCTAGTTACCCCCCTGTAGAACACACTAACACTTACTTTCGTTCGTCCCCGCCCACCAAAGGAAAGAAATCCGACGGTTGTAGCTTGGATTATTGCTTAAGTTTTGGTACTGTATTTTATATTACCTTCCTTAAAGTCAATTTTTTTGTATTTATTTTTTTACATGGGGAGTGAAGGAGTATTGTCGAATATGTCCTGTTTTGTCGATTTTAAGGTTTGGGTGTGCAATGCGGAGCCAGGATCCATTTATATTATATGTACATTAAATGTTTAGAAAAATAGATACAACTTTCTTAGGAGCATTGTGGAGATATATAGGAGTATTTCTGGAATGATAAAGATGTACAGAATAGAAATTGTATTACTGCAGTAATATAAGTATTACTGCCGACGTTTGGCATAGGGCTAGAATAGTATTCAGCATATTGTAAGAGTGATTATACAGAAATGGGCAATAATTTGGAATTACCTTTGCAGTAATTTCTGAATATTACTGCAGTAGCTTTGCATATGGCTGCAGACAGTGATAATTTTAACTGCAGTTCTATTATGGGTGTTATTGCAGTAATCATGTAGAAATATGCAGCAACGCTAAAGTAATTGCGCAGAAGTTTTGCAGTACTTTGCAGTAATTTTCAAGAAATTCTCATGTTTGCAGCCGTTGGAAGAAATTAAACTACCGCCCAAGACACTAATCGTCCTCCATTCTTATTATTACTGAAGAAAACTTTTCCCTTTTAAGGATTTTAATACTGTAGATAAGTTCTGCAGAAACATAACTTAGTACTAAAAGTTTAAATAGGTTTATCAGCAATAAAGTCCTTAAAGGCATTAAAAAAATTACAAAAAATATATATTCCATCTTTCTTACAAGATTGACCAATTCTAAACCTATTAGAATTCCGAACCTATTATGATTCAACTGAACTTTCTCAAAGAAATATTGCTAATATTAGAAAAAAATATATTTTTTCAAATTTTAAAGCTTTCCGGGATCACTCTAACAAAAACCTTATCGGGAATATGGATTGGAAATCTAAAACCATCTAAGAATCTAAAACCAATCTTAATTTTAGGAACCAGTTGTAGATTAGTAGATTCAGCAATAATTTGGAAGTAATTCGCAGATTTCGAGACAATTTCTTCTTAAAATTCTACTAAAATACAATCTAATTCCCTTCAAAATCAATTAAACTCCTCCTGCAGACTGATTTTTTGCGACTGCAATGAACTCTGCCTGCTCTGCAGTAATAAATCTTCCAGCTTCAGCTTAAATCAACCCTCAAATGTTTAAATTCTCATTAAAATTCCCTAAAACACCAAAAACTGCTTTCAATCTTCAGAAATCACCTCTTTCGATAATTCTTTAAATTCGTCCGATAGAAATCCTAAAGTTTAAAACGATTTCAATTGATATTTCTGAAGAAATCTCCCTCAAATCCTTCGTCAAACCCCCATTGGTTTATACCTGTGAGACAAGGGGGAAACTTCCAAGACTTACGAGCTTGCAACTCAATAAAATGCAGCTCCTTTAAATAAACTGAATTTTTTAGAACACCGAAAAACTCAGAAGACGACATTTTTGGGGTGAGAAGGGGCTAAAAATAAAAATCTTCTTCGGGGTACGTGAGCGGAATGCTATTTGTCCTCTATGTGCGTGAAGCAAACGTGTCTCTAATAGTCGTAGAAGAGTTGATCTTCCTTTTTTTCTTTTTTCTATTGCGTTCCTGGTGGAACTTTTGGGGTTGTAAGGTCTTAAAACGAGTAAATATACGGAATGTAGGCGTCAGGGGCTATTTACGCGGAAGAAATGGGTGAAACGCTTCATAAAATTTCGACCTTTTTTTTCTTTTTTTTTACCCTATTTCTTCCCTTCGTTTGGTAATGTGTCGTCCTCCGTCTGTCTGGCTCTTATTCCTTAAAAAAATGAAAATAAAAATGGGGGGAAGTTCGCTTTAACAGTTACAACTGCCATATGCTTGACAATTCGGGAAGTATAGTTCCTTCAGCAACAATGCATTATGCATAGGCCTTTTCCTATGCTAGAAAAAAGGGAGTAGATTTAAGTCCTAACGTAAAAGAAGCTAAGATGTTAAAAAATGGAATAAAATTCTTTTAAGAACTTGGGGGCAAGAAGAAAATGAAGTCCTTGACGGGTATATGTTTGTCAAGATAGTTATTTCTACTCTAGCAATTTTATTAGAGCCCCCACCAGGACGTTTATTTTTTTCTTAAATTTAATTTTTTTTATTATTATTTTCTTTAAGGCCCAATGTATTTTTTATATCAAACTAGAGGTAGAGATGGAAGTTAATTTTGTTTTCCTTAAATTTCCATTTTGGTAGGGTAGCTGTGTCATTTTTTTTAACCATAGTCATAGTGTTTGCACACCTTCGCCCCAAGCGTTTGTCGTTATCCTGTACGGCGTGTCGTGTAGTGTCGTAGCGTGTCGTCGGCCATGTTGGAGGATATTTTTTATATTTTTATTTCTGTTTTTGGTCCTATTTGGGGGGATGGAGGTGGCGATGGAGAGAAAACCCGTGTAAGTTTCTATTAGAGCGAGAGAGAATTATGTGGTGTGAGAAACAAGGCGAAGGGCGACACACAAGTTATCAGAATGGAGGCTAATTAGTGTGCTCGTCGACGGCGTTTCTGCTCGGTTGCTTTCCCAATGCTTTGCTGCTTTCGATGAGGCTGAAGGAAAAGACAGTTGGAGGCTATTTTATTCCTTTTAATGGGCGTGAAAGGCCTCCTTTTGGACTTGTTTTACTGCTGTAAAAGGTTAGGAAATTTTGTAGTTTTTTAAGATTCTTTTTTTAAACTATTCACGTATTTAACATAATTGTAAATTGCTGATAATTGTGAAAAAAGGTGCTGTCTGAAACAAAAAAGGATTTCCTGGAGAAGAACAGGATGTTTATAGAAGGTGAGCCAGAGATGAAGTAAACCGGATGAGGTAAGACGGCGACATCTGTTGCGTAACGCGGGTGCTGTGCTCAATAACATGATGACGTCATCCCAATTCAAAACGGATTATCTCCAGAACCATAAAACGCAGAGTAGAACTATAAAAGCATTATTATGCAACATTTTAGGACTATTTTACAAGCTGGTGATAAACAAGGGTAACCTGGAGATGATAAGATCAATTCTGTCCAATTTTGTTTTTTGTTTTCTTTTCTCATTAAAAAGGTATAGGAAGGAAATAAAGTACACGTTTTTTTAGATTGATAACTCGTTTATCACAATCCCAACCTCTATAACGGGCATAGATGACTACAGCAGGATGATGAGACAAAAAAAAGAAGACTCGTATCATAGTAATGGGAAAAAAACGCTTCTTTTTTCTTTTTATTTTGGGCTGCATAGAAAATGACATGAGGACAGTGGTGGTGGTGGGGAGGGGGTTTTAGGGTTTATTTTTTTATTATTGTAGTGGGATTTTTCCTTTTTATCTCATTGTGCCGTTTTTGTTGATTAGCCAAAGGTGTTTTTAACACCAAGGGAAGCACTTTTTAACATTTGTCAGGGGGTAATGTGCAAATAAGGGGGTAATGGCAAGGGGTTAGGATGGGTAAGGGGAATCAGTTTTACAGTCGAAATAACGCGGCGAATCCCATAGTTTTCCATACGCGCCAAAACGGGGATGAATTCCTCCGCCAAAGGAAGAAAGGCAATTATAGTTTTTGGCTGGAATTCGTCCTTTTTCTCTTCTGGGCCATTACTTTCCCTTCCGATAATTTTAGGAAAAAGAAAAAAACTACGAAAAATGGGAGAATTTTTTCCTTTTTTTAAAAAAAGGAGATTGGGGATTTTTACAAACGGAAAACAAATCTGCCTGTACAGAGTTTAGATAACAGTAATTAAAAAGGGTAAAACAATAACGAACGAACGAAAAAAACCCGCCACTTTAAATAATTTTTCCCATATTTCTGTTCCTTTAAATTGGAAAAAATCTAATTAAGAAAAAAAGAAATTCCAACAATTTCACAAAATTTTTGAATGACTAAAAGAAAGTTTCCTGACTAGCTGAATGTTTTTAACAATTGACTAAAACAAAACCATCTGGTTTTTTCTTCTATCTCTTATTTCTGCCGATATTTCTGCCAGATATCTTCGAGACTTTTCACATATTTCTGCGTCAGGGTCACACCACAAGACATTGCTTCTTGAAGTGGTAGTATTGCTGCAGCGAGTATAGCATTTGTCTCGTTCGCTTTCTATTTTTTTCTTGAATTTTTTCGTGAATTAGGGGGGAGGGGGAGGGTGGGAGGTTTAACATGCGACATGATTTACTAAAGACAATAGCCTCTAATTAACGCACAGAACACTGCCCCAATTTCTCTCTTTTTTCCCCATTTTCTTCTCACGTAAAAAATGACAAAAATGCCCTACAGTCGTCACCATCTAGCGAGAGTAATATGAACCTTTACCAACATGTCACCAACATACCCCACCCCCATTAGAAATTCACACAGCCAAAAAAAAACACATTTTTTTATTTTTTGAATGTCAGATCTTCCTTATTCTTCCTCTGGGGGACTCTTCTCATTTTCTTGAATTTCTTGAACTTTTAAACTTAACACTTTTGGGAGTAGACTATTTTAGCCATTCGGCTACTCCTGGGTGAAATGAATTTCTTTCAAGAAAAATTAAGGAAATTTCGTCTCAAAAAGAACACTTTCTACTAAAAAACAGAAGATCGCCAAAACAAGAAAAGAATTTCGAAGAATTTTGTCTTTTTATATATATAAACAATATGTACACCCTAAATTCCGCAAAACTTGGGCACTTTATTTCTTCGGAAGAAAGTAAAGTCGGTTTGTAATGTTTGTTTCTTTTAGCGACGAGAGTGAGATAGAGCTCCGCCGAATTTCGCCCGTCCCGATTCGCGAAATTTAGGTTGTCTTCTCGTTCCATTGGGTCCGTGAGAAAGACCTTCCTCCCAGCTGTCTCGTCGCTGGGGGGGTAAAGGACGCGTCCGCAGGGATAAAGTCACGCCAGTCGTACCTTGGGACAGTCCGCCATTCCGTAAAGTGAGCACACCACCGAGTTCCTGGACACAGAGGTCGCGCACTTCGCTGTCGTAGAGGATCCGGATGGGATCCGAAGATCCCGTTGATCCGGCTCCGTACCGAGCGGCTCCGAACCAGTCGGCGGGGTGTTGGTTACTACTCAGGTAGATATGTTTGGCGGCTGCAGTGCTGGAGGCTGAGAAGGATGAGGATGAAGCTTCTAAGAGTGAGGCGGGCCCGGCACAAGCCATGACGGCATCCCCCGACGCGGCCCAATGCTAAGCGTCCATAAAGTCTTTGCCCGTATGGCCCAACTTCTTGCCCAACTCGTGCATGACTTCTTTGAAGATGATCGAGTCCACGTTCTGGCCCAGCATGTAGAAGAGGAACCAGTCGCCCATTTTGGACTTCCGGACGATGGTGTTAATCACTTCGCGGTTGATGAGGCGGAACCGGATGTAGAGCAAGTAGGCGCGCATGCGTGGACTCAGGATGATCACGAGGCGGTAGAGCAGGACGAGCGCGGTGAGCAGACCCAGAATGATGAACCAAAACCAGAGGAAGATGTAGATTTTCTCGTTGACCACATTGAGCGGGAGGATGCACAACGCGTCGTGCTTTTCGACATCCCCTGACGTACCGTACTTGTGAAACGTACATTTGGTCATACGAGGGAAGATGAAGATCAGCGGGTCGATCCGATCTTCTTGGTCCGCTTCCGCAAACGTGATTACGTCGAAACCGAATGTTAAAAAAGCCCCGTCGAAGAACCGGTCCATTAGAAACATTTGACCTGGAAAATACAATTTAAAAAATTGAACTCCATTAATATTTATTTTTTTAATAATTTTTTCGAATAACTAATATTTTTTAATAATTAATACTTTGAATAATTAAGTAAAATTAGCTAAATAACGTTTTTCTAAATTACTGTAGTCTCTTTCAGTAAATATGGGGCGAAGTAATATAGCAGCTATAGCTGCAGTAATATAGTAGACAGTGCAATAATATTGTCATATTTAGATATGTCAAAAACACTGTCAGAATTTTTGGAAATATATGAAATATCTTAGAAATATTCGAGAAATGGAAATGACACTGCAGAAATGTACAATTATAGTGCAAAGTAGAGTATTAAACAGAAATAATCGTACAAACTTATAAATATTCGCGAAGTCATATCTCACGATAACTAATATATTGGTAATATCTGCCGAAATAATGCAGTAATATCAAAATAACGACGCAGAAGTACTCGTATTTACTAACGGAATGACTTACAGTGATAAAGCACAAGTAGTACAGCAGCATTAACCCAGTGACCCAGAAATATCTCCGATACGAAGCAGTACTACTGCTGCAATATCCAATTTAAACGCAAAGGCAATTGTGTTACAGTACCAATACAGTCATACTTGCAGTACTAAAGAAGAAGTACTTGTTTTACTACCGCGTTAATGTTCACGTTAATAGTGCAGAAATATTTGCAGTAATAACCCTAGTTCTCCCCTTAAGATTCCAGTAATACAGTAAATAATATTACTTAAACTATACGTAAACATGCCTCCGCTCAATTCGCAGAAATGTGCAGAAAATTCCCATTAAACACCATTCAGGAATATCAAAGTAGAAGAAATGTATCTATTTTTGGAAGTTTTACCTACTACCCAACAGTGAATTAGGTTATTGACCCAACAGAACTTCAGAAAAGGAAAAGTTCCAAGTTATGGGCGTGCCCTTACTCAATTCTACAACTCTTAAAACTATGTTATTTTGCCCTGTATACAATTCATTTCTCTTCTTCTCAACGCACGGAAGGTTCAGGCTTTGGCTTGATGGGTACTTCCGCCTCAGTAAGCAGATTTCTATACGCCCGCGGAAAACACATACACACAAGGGAGAGAGCGAGCGAAACTAGGTCCTAATAGGCCATCGTAGTTTCAAGCTCAGACGCTGCTCTAGTAATTACACGCTTTTAATGACCCAGTTAGAGAGTGTCAGGCCCCGGGCAACCAACTTGTTCGCCAATTTGAAAAGCCTCAACAAAACCACCCAAGTCCAAGTCCAAACTTTCTATAATACCCCTCAACTATAACCCCTGCTTAACAAAATAAGAAATCGGAAACCTTAAACCTCCCTCTAGCCAACGCTCCACACTGTTCCAAAAAAGTAAGAATTAAATAATTTTACTTTAACATAATTATTAAAAAATTACTAAAGAAAGACAAGGACGTCACAGGCAGAAATACGTCAAAAAGAACCAGAACCCTATGGATATTAAAAAATGAAAGAACGAAAGAATTTAAATAAATATTTAAAAGAATAAATTTACTATAATTAGTTAAAAAATATAAAAATACTTTAATGCAATCGTACAAAATTACTAAAAAGGATAAAGACATCCCTCGCAGAAATGCTTTAGAAAGTACCAGGACCCTATGGATATTACTACCAGTAATAAATTTTTTTCGTCTCAAAAGTCATTTGAAACCACATATTTTTCCTTTTCTGTTTCATTTCCGTGGTGTGACTGGGACAAACGAGAAGCCTCCTAATAATAATAATATTACAAAAGGAAAAAAAAAGGAAAAAATCTTTATGGATCAAAAAGTCCAAAAGGTCCTCGGGTTTATAGAGCTATAGCATTAGGGGGCTGTAGAAGGTTTCGAGCCTAGTTTTAGCCCCGTTCCCCGTTCTCTATCTCGCACTGTTGCGCCCTCCTGCTGGCAACCCAATGGTACTTTTTGCGCCCGCAGGCTATTGATCAAGAGTCGCCCCAGGGGAGAAAAGACAGTCATGGTCGTTAGAAGCACAGGCCTTTTCGGTAGGGGAGTAGTGGTAGTGGGATTGTTTTGCGTTCGTTTTCGTTCTTATTTCCTTCCAGAGTCTTAAAACTATTGTATTTTTTCTAATGTTTATTATAATTTTAAACGGAACCAAAACAAAACGCTCCCACCTCCATCTACCCCCCAATATATCTGACTCCTCCTTGCTTTCAAGCGGGGGCTTCGTGTCGCCTGTTTCTTTCATGTGTTTTCTCTTTTCAGGATTGAGAAGTACCCTTGTTTATATTGCAGGTTAGGAAACCACGAGAAACGATTGCGTGGAGTTTTTGTAATGGCTTTCATTCTTTTAAATTCTTTAGATTCTTTAGACAGATTCCTAAGCGGGCGGAAAACAAGATTACATAAAACTTTGTTATACACTCTACCTGATTTGTTGCTTTGTAATTAAAGGACTACCTTTCTGCGTAGCGTTGTGTTGGGCTGGGTTGTATAACTAATTAGAGTCTATTTTCCTCTCACTTTTGGGGAGGAACTACAAAAGAAGTGGGGAAAAGACTCGGAAAGAAAGAGAAGACTTGGGATTCATTGTTGCCACAGTGGAGGTTTGAAAAGGAAAAAGAAGGAAATAAAGAGAGAAGGCGAGTGAGCTACGAACAACTCAGTTGTTCATTGCTGGAAGAACGGGAACCATGTTGTCTTTTCATGACTCGAGGATTAAGAAAAGTATGGGATACTGTTTACTTTTGAGTTAAACTTTTGCATTAGACACTGTTCAGATTTAATAACGATAAATTGGTTGCGGTGAGGGAAAATTTTCATTGTACTCCTAAATGAATGGAAATTAGATTTTCACCCATGCTGAGATTAGTCTTCGGAAGCAAAAATTCTTTAAAAATTCTTGGAATAATTTAAGAATTATTCTTAAATTTTTAGATTTTGTTTTTAAATTATGATTATTTTTGTAATTATTATTTTTCCAATTATTATTTTTGCTGCATTAAAAGGAGCCAATAAATCCAATTTTATTAATTAAGTTTCCGTTTATTCTAATTGTGCTCTGCATTGTAAAACCTCACTAATTCTAAGAAAAGTAATTTAATTTTGGTCAAGTTTCTTTAATTGTAATGCCATTGCAATTTCCTTGCCGTTATAATTTGCTTGTAATTTTAGATAACGGAATTTGTATTTTGTCAAAGATTTAAATAAGGAATTAATGAAACACACAAACTACGTTTTAGCCTGAAATCTTCTGTTTCAATTGGACTGTTTTAACAAGTCGATGAAGTTTCCAGTGGTGAAGCTAAAAACCGTTAGAAACAGTTCCCTCCCCGGAAAATCGGACGTTTTTGAGTCTCCAAACAAAATACTGTACTGCATTTAATTTTAGCTAAGTTTCATTGAGCTGTTACTGCTGTCCCCCACCCCAGAAAAACAACGCCAGCATGTTCGATCCCCAACTTTCACTGTTGAACAACAATGAAAAAGCCAGATACGCAACGTTGTTCGGTTTCAAACGACCACAACCCCTTTTCCCGCGCATATTCTTTGTTTGAATCCTTAACCACACCGGAAGAGGCATTTCCTCCAGGAGAAAATCGCAAATTTGTTAGGTCTACGCCTATAACACTGCAGTTAACTTCAGCCAGATGTTTCCTGGAACTGTTGCTATCCCCCCAAAATATTAAAAAGTAACACAAGCCCTTACTTTTCACTGTTGGAACAATAAAAAAGCCAGGCAAGTCGAAGTATGGCAATGCTGCTCGATTCAAACGACCACGACCCCTTTTTCCCGCGCAAAGTCTTTTTGAATCCTCAACACCTACACAGACCGTTAGAGATAAGTTGCTCTATAGTCCCCTCCTAATACCCATGAGGTTAGTGAGCTTCCGTTGTCCGTTAGAGTCCAGTATTACATTAGTAAGATCCATTCATTTTGCATGGGGGTGTTTCTAATCTCTTAGTGCTGTGTGTCTTGCAGCTCCGATCTGTTTAAGACTCTTTAATTATTCCGCCGTGCCAATGGAGAGAAACACAGTACCGGTACACAGTTGTTTCAACTATTCTATTCCATTGCATATGCATACGCTGCAACACAGGTGGATCAGTTGATTAGCTCCCACCGGTAGAGTGCGTCTCCTCCAGTTTGCTCCCGCGTCTCTTCAATGCGGAAGACATTACTCACTCTCCATTTCCCAGTATTGTATATATTCCCTCCTTATTCCTTCGTCCAGTAACAGTAACACCCCCTCTTCCATACATTTGCAGTTACTGCTCCCTGCTGTTGAAATTAATCTATCTCCGAGCCGCTGGCCTCCGAAGGATTGTGACGTTACAACAAGATTAGCGGACCAGGAAGCAATAGGCCCCTTGGGATTCAGTTATACTGGCAGTAATACTTGATCCCCCCCGCCGGAAAAGTATCTTATTCCTCTCCTTCCCTCTTCCCCCCATTCACTCTCTCTCTAATTCCCTGTAAGTATATTCTGCGAATGTTACGAGGCCGAAGTGCAGTCCAAATGACCCAAAGTGTAATACACCACTACACAGCCACAACCCACGTCCATGTCCACGCCACCACTCCAACCCCCCTGTAAAAAGTCTCTCACTGTCAGGAATAGCAAGAAATAACATCTGACAGAAACATAAAGTGGGAAAGAAAGCTGAAAAAGTTTATAATTCCTTTGAAAAAATCGTTTTAAAAGCAAAAGAGAGAAGGAGGGGTTTCAGTGAGATTCCTAGTGAGAGTCAAGAGACTCATCCATCACAGACTCCGCGGAGGGGGTCCTTATACGCGTCAGGTAAAAAAAAAAAAAAAAACTTTTCTTGTGTCCTTTTTAAGTATAAGGTTCCGCCCCACGCTCCTTCTTGGTGTCACTAGTGGGAATCTGGTTCTCAAGGGGCTCATGAATTTCACAGAGACGCCCCCTGCGAGCTGGCTTAAAAGAGAGGTGTTCTGTAGCCTTTTTCGGGAGGGTGGGAAAAATTGAAGGCGGGAAAACAAGAAGAAATACTGGCACCTTGAATTTTTTTAAAGATTTTTTTTTTTAGATTTTTTGTCGATTTTCAGAATTTCCTTGTTGGAGGTTTTCTTAACACTATCACGTGAAGGCCTGCCAGGAGCGGAATGACAAGGAGAGGAAATCGTTGTGTCAAAACAGGCCGATAAGCCGGGAATTAAAACATGACAGGTCTGGGATAAAAAGGTGTTGCTGGTAGTACCAGGCGTGCTTTTTTTATTTATTTCTTTTTTCTCCCTTAAAGTGTCGACACTGTCAGTCTCTTCCGACAGCTCAATAATTCTTAATCGTCGACGGAAGCGACGGATTTATTTCTGCAGCAATATTACTAGCATGCAGTAATGCCAGTACTCGCTGCAGCAATATTACTTAAGGCAGTAATGCCAGTACTTGCTGCAGTTATTTCTGGGTTGAGAAGTTAGGGGAAGGACGGGAGAGATCTTTAACCCCGTTTGAGTCGGGGAGCAATATGTTACTTTAGGAAGGTCGAGCTAAGATTCGTTTTTTTATATTTCTGAGGGGTTTTTGGTTTTTGCCCCGAGGGAGAAGGAAGGGTAGAGGAGGTTTGTCCGTTCGGCATCGCTGGGAAGAAAAAGCTCATTAACCCAGCGCAAGCTTTAATTAGAGTTGTGGAGGGGACCAAATACGGGAGATTGAACCGTAACTTTTCATTCCCAACGCAATATACTCTTTTTTTATTGCAGCTACAAGGTTCCGAGGGGTTGCGGGGTACAGTGTGTGTCTTTAAATAAGAAAAGAAAGTTGATACACTCATAATCCGAAGATCTGAAGCATTTTTTTGTGTGCTTTGGATGATACGATGTTATGATGCTGTGTTGCGGCGTCCGTGGTATTATATTGTGTCTAATGACGCAATATAATGAGATGACTGTTAAAGAACTTGTGCAGTAACCAACAAGGGAGGATTGAGATTGACTTTTCATAGCTGGAATGGACTTTCAAGGCTTTCACTCTCTTCACTGCATTAGAGTGTCCACAGTGCAGTTTTGGTACTTTGGTTTTGGCGGAGGGATTAGATGTTACGTAATAACTGCAGAATAGGGTAGTTATGACAGTTCTGAGTCACATGCTTTAACAATAAGGGCTGGATGTACTTGGGATTATTTTTTAGATTTTTCTTTATTTTTTGGGGCTTTTTTGGAGTTTACTGTTATTAGAAGGCAATTTTAAATCAAATTCGAGCCCAGTCATGACGTCACAGCAACTTGGAAGGGTGGTTTCTCGGGCAGTATGGGACGCAGGAAGTTGTGCGATACATTATTAGAAAGGGGATTTATTACTTGATTTTTTGAAGGGTAGAAAATTTTGTGGCTGCAGAAATTCGGAAATTTATTGCTGCAGTAATTTCTGCCATTTAGCCGGATTTTGGAATTTAAAATGGGAAGTGGATGAGGAGAAAGATTGGGAGGGATTTTGGAAGAAATTGAGCGGTTTAAGCACTTTTCTTGCTTAGGAATTTCTTAGTTAAGCTATTTCTGCAGAACGGGAAGAAATTTCCTGGCAGAGGTTTAGAGGGTTTGGTGTATTCGTCAAAGAACGTTGATGGATTTTTCGTGTTGTTTTAAGCTTAATGAAGAGATTAAGTTAGAGCCTTGGCAAGCTAGCTGTATTTCTTCCGTTTTTCGTGCGATTTCTTTGAGCATTCTGCAGGCAGTAATAGTGAAAAATAAAAGAAGAGGATTCGAACAAAGGACTGTCTTTCGTTTAGCTCATTTGTCGGTTTTCGCGTTCCCGAAGTTCCCAAATTGGCATATAGGAGCCGTACGGCTCGCAAGCATCTCCCTCGAGGTTATTACTGCAGACATGGCTGGCCTAGGTTGTTAGCTTAATGGTTTACGAATGAAGGATGCTACTCGCCGATTAGTCCACTAAAGCATTAGGATTTTCTTTCTCTTTTTTAAAAAAAGTCTTCTACCGTTAGAAAAAGACAAGATTGGGACAGTAGAGAACATGGAAGAAATAAGAAGAAATAGAGACATAAGAAGCCAGAGAAAGAGGCGGAGCCAGGAAAGAAACCTTCCGCGTGAAGGGGCATGTCCAATCCATCAGCTGAGGGCGTCCGTAACTTGACATTGTTAGACAGGGCCAACTTTGGGACTGCCTTCTTGCTTTTCACAGTAATATACGTCTTCTATCTTCGTTTTATTTCTTCACTGTGGTGGGGAGAAAAAGAAACAATTCTGCCATTTAACGAGCTTATTTGGAATCCCCTCCCCCTGAAAAAATACTGGAAGGTTCTGATTTCTTGGGAATTTTTTTTAGGTTTTGAGGCTATTGTTGCGTAAAAAGTCATTGTTCTGCAGCTTTTCCACTCCTTCTGGCGCTCTCATCAGTAAATAAGCTTATTTCTGAAGAGAGAAAGAGAAAGACAGAGAAAAAAGTAGAAATAACTGGTTGCTAAGAACTTCCTTGAGAATTTGCTCGGTTTGAGGGTATTGTTGCGTGTCATGCTTTTGCTCCGTTGCTGCTGCTTGACTTCCTGCAGCTCTGGCAGTTAACGAGCTTATTTCTGCGACGCAAAATGCAAAAAAAAAATATTAGAAATAAACGAATTCTTGCAGAAATTTTTTGTCCGGAGTATTGTTGAGCAGCGCATCTCATTACGTTTATTGCTGAACGAGTTTTTGTTCAGACAAAAAATTTAAGGAGAAGCCAATTTGACAGGAATGTGATTAGAGCATTGTTGCGCAACTCGTTGTTGCCAAATAGTGTTGTTGCATTGATGCAGTTTGGATTCCTATAGTTGCAAAGCTTTTATTACATGCGAGATACGAAAAACTGAAGCAAAAGTGTGCAATCTGAAAGTTATGGAGTATTGCTGCAGACATTTGTGCACATGCTATTGTTGAGAAAGCTATTGTTGATTTTCTCATTAACGTAGAAGAAACTTTTTTGGTAACAAAATACTGAAAGCAACTCATTCTTGAGACATTTCTGATAGTAAGCACCTTTTTAGCATTGTTGTCCTTCCATTGTTGCAGCAATACCTACGATTCCTTTTCTTGCAAGATCATTGTTGCGATATCATTGTTGTGATACCACCTAAATGCATTCCACGGCTCATCAAAACGGACATAAATATGTATACTTGATTTTTTCGGTTATAATCTGTTTGGATAGCAGAAATTCAGAAACTAATTGCTGCACTGATGATGTCACAGCCACTTTGAGGGCTAATTTCTCGAGTAATAATGGACGGAGGAAGTTATGCGATACTTTATTATAAAGGGGATTTAATTATTGATTTTTTGGGATATAATCATTTGTGTGGGCAGAAATTCAGAAATTTATTGCTGCAGTAATTTCTGCTATTTAGCTGGATTTTTTGGTTTTAAAATGGGAAGTAGATGAAAAGAAAGCTTGGGATGGGTTCTGGAAGAAATTAAGCACATTTCTTGCTAAGGAATTTCTTTGTTAAGCTATTTCTGCAGAACGGGAAGCAAAAAAGATTCCTGGCAGAGATTTAGAAGGTTTGGCGTATTCCTCAAAGATTGTTGCTGCCATAACCTTCAGAAAAGCTCAGACTCTCACAAGAATCCTCTTTAGGACGTAATATTCTAGAATTACTTCGACTGCTATTGTTTCAGTCATTGTTGTGATATCACTGTCGTGATATCATATGAATGCACTACGCGGCTCACGAAACGAACATATATAGTATTCTATGGTGCTAGAGCTAATACTTTTATATTTTTCTTTACGATTCCCTTCACTCTATTGTTGTAGCACGCCAACGGGCAATCAAGGGGCCAACATTGTTGGGTGTCAAGTGCGTTCGTCCAAGGTTACAAAGCGAAACGACCAGCCAAGAAAATTTACGACACTTTGATGTAATCCAATGCTTCTCCTATTGATCGCGTACAGATCGGTGTCGTGGTACAACAATAGGGGGACATAAGCAGGGCCGTACTGTACATATAACCATAAGGCTTGTTGGGGGACGCCGCCGCGCTAAAAGGAATGCCCGCAGGGGAATGGAGGAGGTGTTTATTGAGAACCGCTTTTTGGCAGCCGGTCGCAAAGGGAAAATGACAAAATGGGTATTGTTGTGTTCTGGGGGAACGTTTTTTTTCTTTATTCTTTCCTTGCAGGCGTCCAACCCCCAACAAGGGAGGGGGGTTCAGAAACGTTCGATTCGCGCCTGTGGAAACGGGCGCTGACATTATCATGGGCCCATTGCTTTGCTCTAACAATATAGCTTGACGCCAGATCCAGATATCATGGTTTTCTCGACGTCCGTCGTATCCGCTCGCATCCTCCACCTTATACACCATATACACTTTTTTCCGTGAGCTTTCATCGCCGTCTTCTATCTTGTTCCCTTACGGGACCAGTTTCCGCACATTGTAACCTAAAAGGAGCCAATCTCTCTATCTTTTCTCTCCCTCGCTCTCGTTTTCTTCCATGCTTTTCTTCTTCGTCCTTTTGTCTCACTTTAAGGTGGTTTACCGGCCATTGTTGCTATTGTCTTTTTCGTTCCTTAAACTTGCTACCCGTATACAGTTAGACGCATGGTTAGTGCTTGACCATTGTTGGGCCAATAGGATTCAAAATACGAAAAAGAAAAACACTTGGAAAAATACGAAAAAGAAAAAAATACGAAAAAATCAGACGAGAAATAGAAGTATCGCCCCAATGTCGACTTGAGGCATTGCTGCGAATCCAGAAAACAGAAAGAAATACCAAAAAGCCGTGCAGCTGCGTTTGTTTTTTTTTCTTAATGGGGGTATAGGTGTTTAGTGACCCAGATGGTCAATTTTAGGTCCTTATGATACACATTACTGCAGAAATAAAGTTACTGTGGAAATAAACTTTTGTAAAAAATATTAGAAAATAAAAAATCTAAAAGAAATAAAAAATTAGAAAATTTAAAGTTTACTAAAATCTGGAATATAGAATACATTCGAAAAAAAAGAAAATAAAAAAATTAGAAAATGAAAAAATTGAAAATTTAGAAAATAAGAAGAATGTAGACATTTAGAATTGACTGTAGTAGTCAAAATTTCTGCAGCGATTCAATTAAAATTTCAAAAGTCTGGGAATATTTTGGTGGTAATATATTACTGCTATATAAGTAACTGGAAACACAATTACGATAGAAATAAAGTTACCGCCAAAATAAATTACTACGAAAATGAATTTCAGTCGAAAAAAGTACAGAAATAAGATCGCCAGAACTAAAATAACTGCGGCAGCATACTCATGCAGAAATTTCCTCTGCAGAAATACAATCTCTTTAAAAAACTGCAGAAATATGATGTTTTTTATAGAGGGTAGAAATCGAAAATTGTGTTAAACTGCGGAGAAATCTTTGTGTTTTCATATGAGGTTGTGTTTGGAAGAAATATGTGTACGTGACAGTGTTTAGAAATGTTTCTGGAAATTTGAAAAAATACAGTTTGGAGTCAAGTTTTTATGGTTTGGGGGTTATACATGTGTACGTCACGGATTTAATTAGGCGCGGAGGCAATATGCTGGCTCCTATTACTGCAGAACGGAAAGAAAGTCATGTCAAGCAGCCGCAGCATTTCCGATTGGCACTGCGTCAAAACCGCAGTAACACCGCAGTTGTGTAACCTCGTAACATAGGCAAAAGCTCTTCATTTCCGCTGCAGGTGCTTTTCGCGGAATTCCAATTAGGGGATCTGACTCACGCGCAGAAATACAGCAAAAAAAGGAGACGGAACGAACCCAGAGAATTGCAAGGAGAAGACCGTGGAGGGAGTTGTAAGGGACCGACTTCACCACTTAAAACTACGCTTTCGTTCTTTCTTGTTTTCCGCCTCGTTTCGCACGTGTGTATGTCTGTGTGCAAAGCCCTGCAGCTGCTGCTACTGCCGCGGAAACCTAGGAGCAGTCATGCGTAGCTCAGCAAGACGCAAATAAGGAACGTAATGGAGTCCTAAAAGTTATAATTCTTGGCGTGCTGCAGGAATATTACTGGGGATGATCACAGGCACACGTGGTGGGTTCAGCGAAAGCCATTAGGCTCTGTTTAGGGATGGAATAAAAATAATACAAAACGTGCGACTCTCTGACTTTCTTTTCTTTAAAAAAAAATCAAAATAGAAAATAAATAAATAGGAAGAAATAAGAGCAGAGGCAGTGATGGAAGTCTACCGACACAATCAAGTTTTTCCAAGCTCAGGTTTCCTCCTGCCCAAGCAATATTTATATATACACCTTCGCTTGTCTAAGCAAGCCTGTAAATTTTAAGGTACATAAGGCCAGCGGGGAAAGGTCAGCTTACACACACAGATATACACATAGCGCAGCCATGTGTTTGATATTTTCTTAGAATCTGTTCCAAGCTTCTTTTACGGCAGTAAGAGTTTCAAATTTCTGCCTGACTCTCAGAAAAAGGTGGCGTCAAAGCAGAATTCGACTCTGTTGCGATACCAAAGGAGCCGACCGAAAACGGTTCCTTTAAATAAATTATTTCCAAATAAATTATGAGATTTTCGGTAAATTCAAGATATGCAAAGTAGACTAGAGATTCTGAAGACTCTTCCTGAAAATATTTAAGATTCTAGGGGCTCTATTTACGGTAAGAAATGCTATTGAAGTCGTAGGACACTTTTGGGGCTTTTCGAGTGGGCCCCTAGCGGCTAGAATTTATGTGTAAACCGTTTGGTAAATACACAAAACACACAACCAAACTCTCAAGACGAGAAAACAAGAAAAAGGTATAAGCCCAAGAATGTACCTTCTTAAATAGAAACTGTTGGCGTAAGCTTTTACAGAAACGTTAACGAAAACTATTTCATACCAAGCTTCCCGCGCTCGTAACGGCTCGTAACTGCCCTGTTTGAATTCAAATCGCGCGTGCTTTGAAATTCGTTGTCGTTACGCCGCTCTTCAGCTTTCATTGTTGCTATTCAAATTTAGCGCGCTTCTAAAGCTGTGTTCATTGGTTGCCTATTTAAACACTGGCGCGTTTTAATCTTCTTCTTTGTTTAAATTCAAATCTCGAGCTTCTAACGACTTTTGCAGTGTTCGCCTAACACGTGCCAATTTCTGCCCACTTTTATGCTTCTTTCATACTTTAACGAGCTTTTTAACGCACTACCTAGCCAAGTTCAAGTGAATTACCTTTTCCTAGAAATACAACAGCTTTGATCTTAAAAAGAACGTCGCGGGAGGGAGAGGCCTCTGTCTAGGAAGTTTACGCTGGAATCTGTTGGTGTGCTTGCTGACAGTAAGGGTAGCTCCAGTTTTCTTCCTTAGTTTAGGGTTATGTGTGGTTGAGAAAATACCTCTCTCCGGGACTATTTACGTCGCGTTCTAATTTTAAAGAGGACGGTTGAAGGAGGTAACCCTAAAAAGCAAAAGCACGTGGAGACGATGGTTTTGTTCAACGCTCTTCGGTTTCCTCTTACAAGGATGTTAGAACTTATTTTTTTAAGAACCTGCTATACAATCCTTCGCACCTTTGAACTCATTATCTCCCTCCTTTTTTTCTCGGTATCCCAAAGAGGCAATCTTTCCTGCAGTCGTCCACTTTTTGTCAAGTGTACGGCAAGACATATTTCTTTGGAAAAAGGCTTCGGTTGGGGGCGAGCAAAGAAGCAAAGCACGTTGCTGCAGAGATAAAAAAAGGCGGCGAAAAGAATTTCCATTCAAAATGGGAGGCTCCCTTTTAGTAAAGCCTGGCGACGACGAATGATCTTAGCTAAAAGCGGAGGAAAAAACCCTCGGTCCATTGCCAGACATAAGACCAGCATGAAGATATATCCCGAAACTCTCCCAAAGTCTGTTTGCGTTACTGAGGAGAAAAAACAGAAAAAAATCTTGTTTGACTTGCCACTTTTAATTCCCCTTTACCACTTTTTTTTACACCTGTCTGACACTGACGCTAAGATAAGCTAGTCTCTCCAGGCAGAAATCTAAAAAAAATCCTGTCTCATTAAAGAAATATCCAAGGAATTGTTTGTTTGATCCTTGGCGTTTCCACATCATTTAGCTTTAATGACGCCCCAGAAAAAAATGTCTTGTCTCTTTGTTTCCTTTACAATCAAGGATCCCAAGAATTCAAGAGAATTTCTTCTCGGAAAATTTTTTTCTTTGACTTCCTTTGGGGGGATGGGTGGTTGCAGATTAGGTACCGGCTGCCAATGACGATTCACTGAACCAGAGAAAATTCGAAGAGCGAGCGATTAGGCTAAATTCCCAATCACGTCAAAAGCAGAGGATAGTTCGGTGCCCAACCTTTCGCGCAGTAATACTGTTTGTATGCATGTTAGACGCTTCTACTAAAGTTGGAAGTTTTACTCTCAATTTCTGTGAGGTGACAGAAGCATTTGCCAACGGTTGCCATGCCAATAGCTGGGAGCTCCAAGGTCCTGGGAGAGTCGGACCTGTCACACGTAATAGACACGGGAAAACGAAGAGGGTATGCCCGCAGTAATGTTCCTGTTTGCTGTTTCAGAAGCTTCCGCGTACTGCAGTAAGTCGGGAAGTTTGGAGGGGCCTCATTAATAACTCGGTAGCATTGCAGAGGTGTAGACAACAATAGACGGCAAAGCTCGAGTGAAGACAGAAATTTCAAGGAAAAAATGTTTTTTTTGTCTGTTTTCAGTCCTCTTTTCTTTTTCCCAGACTGAAAGATGGGAGTTTAAGTGGCTCAAGTAACAGAATGAGCCGGACAGGGCTGTCAGGTCAGACAGAGCACGTGATTATGTAACCTGACTGCGAAGAAGTGAAGCTTTCGCTAGAGAAATTGGAAAAGGAAGAACGAGCAAATCACAATTGCCTTCACATTTCATACCCTTCTTCTTCGTTATTCCCTTTTTTGCTTTTCGGATGTCCGTTACGCGTACAAAATTGCGAATTTATTTCGATTCCCTAAAGGGTTCTACCCGAAAGTTCAAGCGGTCTGTTTTTTTCTTTCAACAAAGCTGTTCTAGAATTTCTAAACATGATGCAGCTAAAATTAGGTGTTTTTTTTTACTTGAGACATTTAATTCCATGGGAATACAAATGGACTTGTCACCTTTCTTGAACTTGAAAGGAAATTCGATTACTTTTTGCACAGTAATTAAATCTAACCCAAATTTCGACACAGGAAATGGATACAATTGCACTAGTTCAGAACTGCTCTGTCCAAAATGGCGAAATTTCGAGCTAACCACGCTTATGACTACCTTTCATTGTTGAAATTCAAATCTCGCGCGCTTTTACCACCTTTTTGACCGCCTTGTTGGCATTCAAACTTCGCGCGCCTGCAAGACCTTTTCTTTGTTGGAATTCAAATTCCACGCGCTTGCAACGTCTTTTTCGTTGTTTAACTTCAAATCTCGCGGGATTGTATCAACTTTTCATTGTTGGAATTCAAACTTAGCGCGCTTGAAACGCCTTTTCTTTGTTCAGGTTCAAAGGTCGTAGGCTGGTATCGTATTTTCGTTGTTGAAATTGAAACTTCGCGCGATCTGAAACTCTTCCTCGTTCATGATATTTGAATTTGGCGCTCTTGCAACGTCTTTTTCCTGGCTAGGATTCAGAATTCGATAGTTTCTGTCTTAATAAGCACGATTTTCTGAGGAAAAATAGGCTACAATTGTTATATACTATGCACAAGGTAATCCATGTTACTGATATCAGAAAAAGCCCTCCCAAGAAAGTAAATTAATTCATCTTGAATTAATAGCAAATTTTGTACGATTTCAGTTTTCTAAGATTTAATTAATGTGTAATGCTAGTTTGATTTGCAGGTTGGCGATAATGATCTCATCAGCGTTAAATCAAGCTCTTTACCATAGGTTGAAGAGCCCAGAAGTGTCAAGATCAAGTCCGCTTGGGGGCACTTTCCCGCCGTTCCCATTCCAAGTATTTCTTACCTCGCAGAAATTGGCGAACAAAGTGACGAAAATCGAGTTTCTTTTCAAGTATTAGATATTACTTGAGACCTTTAACAGCAAACCTGAAGCTCGGAAGAATCTCTCCAACCTTTGCGCGAACCCCAAGTGTCGCTAAAAGGCTTCCAGAATCTGAAAAGGGCTTGCTTGCCTTCGCAAAAGATAGCGTGTTCGTGTATGTGGCAACAATAGTGCTATTGTTTCTCGTGTATAGGATCCTAGCTCGTAAGGCTTTTCGTGTTTCCAGAGCCCTGGAATCTTTGTCTTTTGCCTCCTCACAACTCTATCATATAGATTCACTTTGCACAAAAGCCCTCTGGATTTTTTTCTTATTTTTTAAAAAATTATCTCGACATTCGATGTGCTCGAGAATTTCACCAGTTCAGTTTCACAAGACGAAAAAAGCAAAAGCTCATGCTAGGCTTTGGATCAGTGAGGCAAGCACAAGCTAATGAAGCTGCAACTCCAACCCCTTCAAGGAAACTGAAGAGGAATAACTTTCTATAAAGACGTATCATAGCACGAGTCGACGGCGGATCATCGCGGAATCCTGGGAGATTTCGGAATAGCGTAAGATTCTCCGTACTTCCAAACTTGGTCCAGTCTCCCTTTCAAACCTGCCCTGCTAACTTCAACCGTTGTTCAAATCTTAGTGATTTTCGGCGAATTCAATCTTCAGTCTGCAGCAAGACGGAAGTCAGAATTACTTCCATCTTTTCGTAAATCCAAATCCCAATCTTCAAAATTAACGCACAAGGAGGTCCGACTGTAAGGATTGTTGTCTCTAATCGATAGCCAGTGCCCTACTTTCCCACGTTATCCTCTGCCCCAAAAGGAACGCTTAGCGTTGCCAAGTATCTTGTTGGCTGATGGCTGGTATTTCTGTGAACCTTATCAGGGGTTATTGTGGGTCCAACAATAGGTACATCGGGGTAAAGTCCTGAGAAAAGACGTGTTAGGTGGTGCAGCTGAAGGAATCTCTTGACCTTGTCCTTGGGGTTCCCAAAACTGGCTCTCTGCTCTGTTAGGGAGGGGTTGCGAAGGGTTAAAGAGGGTGTTAATGAAATGCAGGGACACATATGCCCCGCAGGCTATGGGTTGACACACGCATCAGGACCCTTTTGGCAGCTTTACTCCATATCTTATTGATCTGTGTCGTTGATTCGCTGAAGGGAAAACGAAGAGGAACTTTGCCTTCTTCTATTTCTACTATTTCTTCCATTTCTCTCGCTTGGATTTTTCTTTCTACCCTTGGTTTGGAGGGAGTGGCACATGGGCCCTGCCTAATACATACGTTGTTATTTTTTTATTTATTTTTTCTGGGGAATATTTGGGTCCATAGTTCTACCCCAGAATAAAGTCAGATTAAGACGCCCAGAATGGAGATGGAGACATTGGAGTCAGCGCGAGGGTGGTGATGTGTGGATGGCAATGGAGGGTGAAACCTTGTATCACGAAGCCAATTGGGGGTAATTTGGGAAAAAAGGATGGAGAGCGCTAAAGTTATGTTACAATGTGTGTATACAGTGGGTTGTGGTGGTCTCTTGGCTTTTTGGTGCAACGGGGGTTTCGCCTTCTTAGATAGAGCGCCAACCTTCAGGACCTAAGCTTTTCTATCTTGAATCAACACTTTAAGTCGAGGGATCAGTGCAGCAGTTGTCTTGCTTTCCTTCCACTTTCCGGCTTTTTCGTTTACCAAAGCAATGTTCATCCTAGGTTATTCGCACCCTATACAATATCTAGCAAAAATGAGGGTCTGACTGTTATTTTCTTATGGAGGGATTCTTTCCCAAATTGGCTTGGGTTAGGTTACGAGAGAATTTCACTGTTTCACGGAAAAGGGAGCGTTAGCTTCGAGGCCTTCCCAAGGAAAAGGGAAAAACCGTTGGAAAAGCGCGCGAGATTTGAATTTAAAGAAGGCTGGATAGCTGGTTAACTTACTTTTCAGCTCAAATTAACTAAAAGTGGTTCTTTATTAAGGTAAATAATTTCAAATCAGGGTAGTGTTAAGATCATTTGCAGAACTGCTCGATTAGAAGAGTTGTTTGAAGGCGAAAACGTGAGCGCCCGTTGGAAAGCGCGGGAGATTTGAATTTAAAATGCGTGGGTTGATGATTTACGGTTGAGAAAAGTTAAACGAAAGTCGTTTGAAGGACATTGGGGTAGAATGTTGTTAAGAAACGTAGATATAGTTATAGGTTTGCTGTACCGTAAGGGAGTTTTGGCTAAAAGGGGTTTTATTACCAAAAGAGCTTTCTACCTGCCGTGTCTGACAACATGTAGTTCATACAATAGTCAATACAATGGTCACATGTCCCAGCATAGTCATATAAAAAGAGGCCCCAGAGCTTCCTCACCCCCATAAAGCATTTGCATTGCCTAGCGCAAACTGTTTTGGATAGAAGAAATTGCTATTAAACGACACGCGTCCATCGACCGTTGGAAGCGCGCGAAATTTGATTTCAAACCAAGCGTCGTTGCACTTTAAACGCCCGGTAAACTATTAAAGCGAATTTCTAAGCTTAGGCTGCACACACTTTACACTTAACTAAGCTAACACTGCTTACCTTATGCAATAACTAATTTAATACAGAAATAGTTTACAAGTTTATTCAAAGAAAACCAAAATTTAAAAAGGAAAAGGAAAACAACTCTTACCTATACAATTAGCCAAAGCTAAAGTTTCGCAGAAAAAGTACCGGTACGCCCACCAGTTATGGTGCTTGAGGTTGTCGACGAGGTAGTCGAGCAGTAATTTCTTCTTCTGTTTTTTCTCCACTTCGGAACAGATCCCCACGTCCAAATCCATCATGAGCGCGTGGATCTTCCCCGCCTCCCAGTTCTTCCAAAGCCATCGTGGAATATAGAACAAGATGGCCTGCAACAATAACCCAAAATTACTCCCAATATATAGCAACCACCCTCTCTTCTCATTAACGCATCTTTATATACTTAAACCCATCATAAATCTTCCGTATTTCTTCAACTCATAACTCTAAAACCCTCCTCCAACTCCTCTCACTCTTTCCAAAGCCCACACAAGCAATGATTAACGACTCCGTCTCGATCCACATCTTCATTACTAGCATTCCCCAATCAAGAAATGAAAAACTCATGAGAAATTACTGCAACTCTAACCTAATGTGGAGTAATGCTATTTCTTCGTTAAGCGTATACCGATTCCTTCACCGCAGTCAGCGTTTTTCAATTTCCCCAATACTGTACGTACATTTTCCATGACTGTGCAAAGTCCAAAGTCCTTTTCATCTTTTTACTTTTTTTCCGTTTTTGGCATCGATAATTTTGGGGTGTTGGGGATGACTGGGGAGAGGGGTTAGGGTACTAGCAAGACGAGGGTAGAACCCAGTAAGGAACGGATTAAGCCAAGCAAAAATGGGGGAAGAAAAAGGGAGTCGAATGTGGTTATGCAGGAATTTCTCCTTTAGAAGAGCGGAGGCGCGAAATTTCAATAGACCAAAAAGGCGTGAATTGGAAATCGTGTGGCTGGCCGGGATTTGACTTTTCATGCCTTGGCAAATGACGTCGTTTCGCCCCCGAACCCTACTCTCTACCACCTCCTCCTTCAACCCCTACCCCCAACAATCTTCATCTTCCTTTTTTCCACGGTTTAAGAGTAGTGCTGAGGTAGCAAAAGCATTCTGAGCTCAAAAGGATGCACACAGAAGGATTACAGGCGCTCGATTGCAGCGTCTCCACTTTTTTATTTAATTTTATTCTTCTTTTTTTGCTTTTTTTACACCCCAAGAAAGCTGCGAAGACTGGAAGAAGACTGATAAGGTTCCTTTAATGGGCCAGTGGGTGGCAAAGAAGGACATCTAACGATACCTCAGCAGTAATAATATTTTTTAAATATTTTTTAAGGGTAGGAATGGAGAGCCAGAAAGAGAGAGCGAGAGGGGTACTGGACTCAGGTCCGAACCGTATTATGCTAATCGGAAAAGCCGAGGAAGAGAATTATGTAATGGGTGGTGGGACGGGACAGGGTCAGGCAGTAATTTGAAGGTTGGTGTTGGTGGGTGTCAAACTCAGAGGGGGGGGGGGGGG
>JAGJRO010000179.1:0-20718 GCA_022832285.1 Lepidurus apus apus | reverse complement strand
GGCTGTGTAGAATGCGTACTGGACGTGTGACGGGAAGTTTCAGCTGAACTGTTTTTTTTTTTTTTAAAAAAAAGATGGTAAGGTTGGGAAGGTGTTAAGCTCTTAAGGATCTATTTAACTGTTTTCCTTTTCATGGGGAGGGGAATTGCTACTTATTTTCGGAAGTAATTCAAGACAAAATGCTGGTAAAAAAAAGTCATTTTTTATAGTAATCCCGTAATTAATAAAAGTTTATTTACGGTTATTAATGTGTAACGCTAGAATTTCCTAATAGTTTTTGAAAATAATCAGGAATTTGTAAAGGATTTTGAAAGGATTTTTCAGCAAGCTATTTGAGGGATGGAAAAGCAAGCCGGAGTAAGGCTACCGTTCCTGGTTAGAAGAAAAAGAGTCGTTCGGTTATCGTTCAGGATTCATTATTGCAAGGTTGCGCTAGATTGTCGAGGCTGGCCGGAGTATGGCTATAGGTTACCGTATGACCTTCTCAGAAATGTGGGCACCTTTTAAATTTTAAACGGGAGAGGAATTAAGAACTTCGATGAGGAAGAAACAGTAATGACTCGGTAATAATACCGTAATAACTGCATAACTGCAGCAATACTCGTATTACTGCAGAATAAACAGACTTTTTTAAATCCAAGATTTTGAGATCCAAGAAAAATTTTTGTCATGCAACAGAAATGAACACGCTGCTCAGTATTGCGAATATAACTGCAGTAATTTGCATATTACTGTAGAGTTAACACTACTTTAAAAATCTGTAATTTCATTATAAGCAGACACAAATGTGCCAGAAATATGCAAGAAATTTTTTGCACTGCATCAGTAATTTCCGAATTTCTTCCTGTTATTTCTGTCTAATGCCTAAAATCGGATCAAAATGCTTTAAACAAGCCAAAAACAAAAACAAATTCCACGTAAGAAGTTAAATCTTTAACTGGATAATTTCAAGTTAAAATGAGATCGAAATTCTATCCGAAAGCCACCTGCAGAACATTTTAACTGAGCTTTAACAAAGACAGATTGGGAAATTAGGTAACACAGTAAGTCCATCTAGACAAATTCCCCAAAGTCCCACACGTTAACCTTCTTTCTCGTCCCCAAAGTCAAATTTTCCTTCGAAAAGAAGTCTAAAAACGCCCCCGGAAAAAGAAAAAATCTCAAGAAATTCACTCTCGCTCCACACAATTGCGTTCCTTTCTTTTACCGTGCTCCCTCTTCAAGTACTAAAACGCGGTACAGTTACTTTCCTTGTTCTTCTGGCTTTCCACAACTCGGCTCGTTTTTCTCTCTCATTACCCGCTCATTTCACACATTTGCAATTCCTGACTTCCAGAATTTCCCTTGAAGAAGAGGAAAAAAACTTTATTTGCTTCCTGTAATCCAATTCCTTCAAATTTCTTTCCTCTCTAATCATTATTGTCCTACTAAAAAGAAACAAAAAGTTATACAGTCCAGTCCCCAGCGAAGAGTCGTCGTCTTCACCGTTCCTACCTTGAGCTAGCCTCTTCCGCCCTAAACAAAGGTTACCGTCGTTTCGCCTACGGTCTATCCCGGACTCCGCCTACGGTCTATCCCGGACGCGTTACTCCGGCCTGTTTGCAATGGTAGCACACACAAGCAACAATGAATATTTAACAGTTCCCGACTCCAATTTTTTTCTTTTTACTCCTAACCCGGGAATCGTCCTCCTACTTCGGCTTGATTATGTTAACTTCGCTCAAAAGCCTTTTTTCTTTTTCAAAAGCCTCATCGCTTTTACCCAACTCACTCTTTCATTTTTCATTCTTCATTCCTCAAAAACCACCCCGATGCGCGGCAAGCCGGACTAACGCTACCAAGTCCGGCCTGACCCATTTCGGTTCCCGGTGTCCCAATTTCCCATTCCTCAAAACCACCGCGAAGCGAGGCAAGCCGGACTAACACTACCAAGCCCGGCTTGACCCATGTCGGTTTCCTGCGTCATACAGGAATTCGTCTTACCTCTACTTCCTCCTACCCCTCCCATTCCAACACTACCTTTATAGAATTGGTAAAGAAAGACCTGCGAAGGACTTGATTGGTGAGGGCAGGTCTTACGTCCTTTCGTTTCCTTTTTTTTATTTTTTATCTTCTTTATCGTCAAAAGTCCTGTCTAATAAAAACCTGCCTGTTCCTACTCCGGTACGCAGCACTAATGGATGACGATAGTGGAAGATCATCCCATCTTTTTTCTTTCTTTTTTATATAATGTTATTATTATATATATATGGGATTCCTTAAATTAGAGGGGGTATATATCCTCTATGGAATTTCCTTCACGAGCGTTCGAAGTCTCTGTAGGAAATGTTTGCCCCGTATTGTATTGTATTGGACTGTATGGTCAAGACTAATAAAAAAGCGTAAGAAAAAGAGAAATAAAGAAGTAGAAATAAGAGGGGGAAAAAGGTCGTGGATCAACGTGTGCAACCAAGAAGAAGACGCTGCTTAACTAGATGAGTCGCTTGAGCGCACCGTCTGTTCATGCTGGGCTCCAAAAAAAAACACAAAAAAAAAGAAAAAATCTTGGACAATGCAGGACAGGAACATGACACACGTACACTAGCCAGTTATAAGCCTTGTCTTCCCAAAGCTGGGTGGAAAGAACCACATTTCTTCGACGGTACGGTACAGTACGTGGGCTCCTCTCTTGCATGCAGTGCGAACGAAAGAGGGGGAGGGGAGGGAAGGGAACGCCTATTACTTCCCTAGAGATTGTCTACCCTGTAACGGACAGTGCGAGAGGACGAGGAGGGTGAAGGCAAGGAGGGTGAAGGCGAGGAGGGGAGGAAGATGGGGTGTTCTGTTTTCGTATAGTGGGTGTTAACAGTACGGTACAGTTACGGGTGCATACAAGCCCTCCTGAAAGCACCTGGATGGCCTCGTCAATGGGAACTTTTACATAAGTTTTATATGCTCATCCAACATCCAACATTCCGGAACTTCCGGCAATAATCCCCCAAGACATATAAAAAGAGCTTTTTCCGGGTTGTTTTGGACGTGGTAAGAGTGCGTAGGTGCGTACATGTGTACACTGACCCTCCTTGAACCCTCCTAGGAGGTCCCTACTTAAACCTAGGAGTCTTCGAGTCTTGTTAGGGCTTATGATGTTTTCATAACGTGTGTCGAGCCAACTTAGGGGAAATCAAGAAACTGGGAGAAAAATCCAAATCACTGAACGAAAGTCGAATTGATGTCCTTCCCAGAGAAAACTGGGATTTTATGAGGTTAAATTTACGTAAAAATTAGAAAATGGGGGAAATTAATTTTGGGGACTAGGGGAATTTTGTAGGTATTTTCTAGAGTGTAGGGTTTTTTTTCTTAGATTTTTGCGACGCGCCGTTTCATAACTAGAGTGGTTTGAAAATTGTCTGAATTTGAATTTCCCGCGGCGCGGCGGAGCAGCACATCCCACGCCGGCGGCGGGCACGTGGCAGTTTTCCAACGGAAATCTAACGCTTTCCAGGATTCAAACGTTCTTAACGCTTGTAAACTAGATAACTTCGTTTCCTTTCGTCGCGTAGGAATGGGAAATGCATCGTTGGAAACTAGATTTCAAGCTTTATTGTTTAAAGCAAACTATCCTTGTATAAACCTTGTATACTCAGCGTCCTTAACTTTATATTGGTAGGCTATTCTAGGAAGTAATATAGGTAGACATCTAGACAAGCTTAACTAGATAACAGAGTTTCGTTGCAACACGAAAGTATTCTAGGAATTCTGGTAATAATGCAAAAGGGGAACTTTGTTTGTAGCATTTGGGCTGTTTCGTTACAAGAAGACATGATATGTGTGTGTGTGTACTTACCCCAGTTATGGGCTAGGGCGAAAGCTGAAACCCCTGCATTTTGTATGGGGGTTTAAAAAGGAAGGTTATTCTGGGACTCTTTGCTCTTCGAGACTTTTGGGGCCAAAGGGGGTTGCAACCTCTATGAGGTTCTGGTTCGTGTTCTTGGACACTTGCTCCGACTTCCGACTGTCAGTTTACATATCTCTCCTTATAGAAGGAGGCATTTCCTCCCTTTTAAGAAGGCGAAGGAGATGCAGAGAACAGAGAAGGAAGCGATCTCTTGTTCAGACTGATAAAAAAAATAGAAAAAAATAGCCGCGTGTATGGAACCATTTTTTTCTTTTTGTGCCCCGAGCGGGGTGATAGTTGTTATTTGGCTTGCAAGTTAAGCCCATGAAAGTTTCATGAGGTCTTTAGACAATGACCTCTTCGCGTCTATATTCCTCTCTTGCTGCTGCACCAGCTTCAGCTGGCTGCTGTTTATGCAAAACATCCAGATCCCGGTGCTTTACGTCCGTCGCCTTGTGTTTCTTTTTCTCTTTTCATTTTTTTATTTTTAGATTTTTTTTAGATTTTTCTTCGTTTCGTTTAGTTTCGGGGGAGTAGGAGTTCTATTACATTCGGGAAGTTAGTTAAACTTCGCTTCTTTAATATTTAATCGATTTTGTCTTCTATTATATTTCAAGGCATTTTTTTTTTGGGGGGGGGGTAATTCTAAATTTTTGTTTTAGTTCAGTCGTTGTTGCTCGTCTGCGCCCCGCCATATGTACCGAACGCGTCATAAATTTCGTTCTCAAGAATGTTTCCCTGGAGATGTGCAATGCATGTGGACTGACTTAGAGCAAAGTTTAGATATAGAGTCAAACGACGAGAGAGAGAGAGACTGATTTCGAACTCTGTGCCATTTGCGAGCTTCCTATATATTGCTTTTCAGTCTTTCCACTTTAAACCAAAACTTGAAACCCAACTGTCTGCATTGCAGTTACTGGAAATTGGACCCGCAAGCGATACGCAGAAAGAGAAACTTTCCAGAAACCTGCTTCTATAATTACTTCCTAGAAAAACAGACCTTAAATGTGGTTCAAGTGCATCTGTTGAAGTCTAATTAATTACATTAACTTTACAGCTACTTAACGTATTTATTTGTAATTTCTGGAACGATTTTTGAAGCTAAAAAAATTTAAATTTCGTTTAGAAAGTTGCACTACAACTGCGAGCTGCTTTGGAAATTGAAGACCCTTCCTTTAGGCTAAGCTTTCAACTTTAACCTAATTTTTCTGCGGAACTAAGGTCTTCCCAAACTTTATATTTAAGCACGATTTGGCTCTAATATCACTGCGTTTAATTAATATTTTTTGAATTTTTTCTCCTAACATACATATTTTACTCCACTTTAACAAAAATCTTACGGACATTAAATGCGTGGCGTTTTTTTCTTAGAAACCAGATTCTTTCCTTATATTTTTGTAACGCGGAAAGGAAACGAAGAAAGTGAGCGAAGGAGCTCTTTGCCTCCCCTTTACCATTTTTTTCTTTCTTTTTTTCTTTGGTTCCCTTCACCCATGTTTGTATAACTCCTCGACCACGTTTTTCCTTCGACAAAAAGGGATTTATAGAGACGCCGACTCCAGCGTAGCGTGTATGGGACCTGAATTCCGTGCACACACACACAGACACACAAAACTCGGGGAAAAGATATCGAGTTTCGCGTACATGGTCGTAGCAAAGATTGTGTTTGGATAACCATCCACCAATATCCGTTGTTATTTTTTCTCTGTCCCCAGAGGGAGTCACTACTCTTATTTCATTTATTGTAATTTCTAAAAAAACTTCAGTAGAATATTTTTAAAAATAAATAAATAAAGTAGAAATAATCGCAATAGATCTTTGGCTATAAGACCTTGAGGCATCTGGTTTTCCTTAGGGATTCTTTTCTTTTTTTACGGGAAGAATAAGAGGGGGTTCAGTTAAATTTTTTATGATCACCTCTAAGAATGCATGCGTTCGTTTTTCTTTCTCCAAGGGGGGCCTAACTGATAGAACGAAATGGGCAGTAACACGGATAGTTAAAAGGTGTCGCGTGTATAGCGAACGTGGAGAGGGTACTCATCATCCCCCCCCCCCTCTTATACGTACTTCCCTCTCTTGTCAGTTTACTCTCTATACACTACAGCTCGCTACTTCAGTCAAAAGAGGCGCAGGAGTCTATCATTCTATGTGTGTGTGCATATCAAGTTCGCAGAGCACGTATTCCGCTCCCTTCTCATGGCACATAAAACGACGTCCGTCGCGTAATCGCCAAAGATTTAATAACGCGTTACTGGGGCGTGTAATGAGTGCAAATGAGTACCTAAATGTCGATCCTCAACGTGTGCTTTTACTGTAACTGTTCCTTAACCACTCTATTCTCTTCATTTTTTAATGTGCATGTACGTGGGTTGCATACGTACTTACTGACGTACATGTAAGTACATTACACGCTTTTAGCTGTGTACAATTGTAAGTAAAGGTAGCTGGAAAACGATCTACGTGTGCCAGACATGTACTTATTGAGGTACATAAAAGTACAACTTGTTCTTCTAGCTCTACTTACAATTGTAAAGGCAGCGTGAAAACGATGTAAACGTACATGAGTTGCACATACGTATGTAGTACTTATTGATGTACTCCCAAGTACGGTACGCGCTTCGATCTTTGATTGCAGTTGCAGATGTAGATTTGGGCGGCCAAGGAAGATTTGATTTGCACGGACATCATGTGATACGTGTACAAGTACTTTTTGACTGTACATGTACGTATTGCTGTTCATGTACGGTTTGATTCCTACTACTTTTAGATTATTTCATTATTTCGATTTGTTGATTTGTTTGATTATTACTGCGTGTCAAATGTTTGTTATAAACGTACATTCTACTATTATGTACATTCCATGTATGTCTAGCTGTACTTCGGCTTTCTTTGCTAATATTCCAGTATGTTAAACTGTCTAATTACAACACATTACAAATTTACTCATTTGTGCACTGTCACGTTCTAGTTGCACAAGTGCATTTGACTGTATAGGTACATTTGGATGTACATGTAAATCAACTTGTACATTCAAGCTCCGTCCAACCTGTGCAACGTACTGTATTGTACATCAAATTGCGTTATAAATTGTCCTTTCATGGTGTATTTACATTTGGCCGTGTATGCATAATTAGTTTGTGTGCGTACCTCTTATGTACATGTTAACGTACACGTACGTAGCTAAATTGTAAAAAAAATCAAAAGGTCAAGTACAGTAAGAAGATATACGGTTACGTTTGCTGATGATTTTGTATCTCTAAATAAAAAAGGCGGGAAAAAATGTAAAGGTTTTTAGTGCCAGTACTTAAGAGTCCAAAGGAAATTCTGCCGCCAAGGAGTATATTTATATATAGTGTCCGGAAACTGGAATTGCAGTTTTGCAGTTCCGTGTCTGCTATCTCTTCTTACTGCTACACTGCCTTTTGGGAGTTTTTTTTCTTAGGGTGGAGGGAAGGGTGTTCTGGGCGGGATTTCAAGTGTGTATGGAGTGAAGGGGAGGCTTGGCGAGGAGCCCATGTTGTGTTGGGAGTTTTTGGACGCAGCTAAAGCTCTCTCTTTCTCTCTCTGCTCCTTCCCACTTTGCTAGTGAAGTTCCGCTTTATGAATTAATGACACGACTCTTGGTGGCCACTGTTTTGGGAGGATTTACTACTACTTCTGGGCCATGGTATCTGTAGCTAATAACTTCCTGCGACTGCATGTAACCGAAGATACTTCGCTCCGCTTAAAAGCTTTAAAAAACCACTCAGAAATAGCCGCAGATCTGTAAAATTCTTCGCTTAAATTGCACTTGGAATTTTTGGCAGATTTTTAAATGGATTTTTATTTTTTTTCGATTTTTTTATTTTTTTTAGAAATATTTCCTTTTTGGTATCGGGAGATGACAGAGGTCCTAAGCAGAAATAGAGAAGTTTGGGCAATCGCGTACTTCAAAACTTTCGAGAGGAAAGTTAATTGTTCACTTTAACTAGGAAATGCAGTAATTAGCCGCATGGGTTCAATTTACGAGTTTAATTGTAGACCAATTGGAAATTTTGCAGAAATACCAACTCAGATCTGCAGCATTGCAAGAGTAATATCATAAAGTGCTATATTGTTAGTATTGAAGTACAGTAGAGAGTTTTTGGAAGCATTTTGTATATATCTGGAGTTTTAAAAAATATTTATGTGCGATAAAATGAAATATTACCGCAGAAATATTACTGCAATATTACAGCAGGAGATTTTATTTGGGATCTTCTGGAGTTTCTGCATCATTTTAGTAAATGCGCGGTGGAGGAAATTGAAGGGTAGAATTTCTGCAGATTTTTTTTAGAAATTCCGGACGGGTTAACCCGATGTTTCTGCATTCATGGCAGTTGTTTTTGGTAATTCTCGAAGCTAAACAAGCCAAAGCATACTCTATTACTCTCTCTCGATTCCCTTGGCTTCAAGTAAGCTTCTTAAACAGAAATGGTCGCAGAAATATTGCTGCTGCTGCTTTAATGGAAGATTTTTCCATTCCAGAATCTCAAATCCAAGCCTTCTTCTAAGGAAAAACCACAGATTTGACGTTTCAAGGGATTCGCGGGTACCTGCAGATCTTCAGAAATGCAAAGCGGTAAAACAGAAATATTTCTGCAGCCATAAATTTTTAGTTATTTTTTTTCAGTTACTTAACATAACTTCTACTGACTTTAGAAGCTTTAAAACTTCCCATTTCAAGAGATCTGGCGAGTTCTTCCAAAATTCCTCATGTTTTACGACCCAGAAATATTTATAAAATTTCTTCTTAGAAAAATCAACAATATCTCTGCGTCGCTCGCAAGGTTAGAAAAGCACTTCGAAGGAAAATCCCAAGATCGATCAACGTAACCTGTTACTAATTTCAGATACCTTGGAGAGGTACAAATTTCCCTATTTCTTCCACGCAGACATAAACAGACCTATTTCTGCCACTTCCATCCATCCTGCGGGGCATTGTGGGGCCCCTTTTGACTGACAAGTGTGGAAACCAGTTGTTACACCGACATTTGTCCCTGAAATTCCTCAGATCTCACGCAGAACTGGCTCAGCCAGAGTTGCAGTTGAAGGTTCATCCATCATGACGTGCTCCTAAGACTCTTGCGTCCATTACTGCCGAACAAGAAGACGCTGCAAGCGTAAACAAACAGCTCTTAGTGTTGGCTGCCTGTCTTTTGCATCCTGGAAACACCTTAAAGAGTGGGGTGGTACAAGCTGAACACGGTAAAACTTCACTCCCAAAAAAGTCACGTGGAGGGGAAGTCCATTTCCGTTTACTACGTTTACATCTTCCTTCTTACGGCAGAAATTGCTGCGTTTCTCCTTCCTCTGCAGCCTAACTCCACAACTTGAACTACATTTGGGCTCACTTCCAAATTGTACGACATGTATTAATGATCCTTTATATCACGTCAAGTGGATATGCTCCTGCGTCTTAACGGGAAGAAGTTTCCTCACCAAGATTTCTACCAACGCAGAAATTTCCCAATGGTTGAAACAAAAAAACAGAAGCAGCCAAAAAGAACAGAAAATGGTCTAACATGATGGGTCATGGTCCGTTTTATTGGGTCACGGACCTCGATGAGTTTCTGATACTCTTTTTCATCCGTTTCCAGAAATATTACTGCGTAAATTCCGACATTTCTTCATTTCTCTCTCTCGCTTAAAACGAGTCCTTCTTTTCAGAAAGAAAGCACCCTCCCTCTTCCCCTTTTCCTACCCAGCATCGTAACGTTTGATCCCTCTACACTTTTCGGGTAAAAGGGGTCCGCCAGAAATCAACAGAAATACAGAAATTCACCCCCCTTTCTCCACTTTGTCGCGTCCTTCACTCAGTTAGTGGACTAGAATGGTTAGAAATGTGGGCTAGAATCGTTTTAGGGTCGGACTCACTAACCCATACAGTCCCCCAAACTCGATTTCACCCTCTTCGTCCCGATGTACCGCGCATTTCTTTTGTCAACGGCTCAGTATCGGCCGGCATCGGAAGCTGGCGGCTATTTCTGCGTTTTTGTTTGATGATTTTAAATGGAGATGGGTCAGGCCATCATCCCATCGTCGATTCGCCCCGACTCCCCCCTTTTCTTTCAGCCGTAAGGTTTTAGGGTTTTCTGAAACCCCGAAATGGTCGTCCATCCACTTTTTGTTCGGTTCAAATCGGGGGGAAGAAGAAGAGTCATGTTGGATGTGTTGTTCTTGTTTGTGTGTGTAGAGATACAACTCTTATGTCCTTTTCTACAAGGGCAAAGCGAACGGAGCCAGGAGGGATGTTAAGGAAGACCAAGTGGTTTGTTATAGAGATGCTATAGGCGAAAAAAAGGAAAGGAATGGGGATACGATGCGAGTGGAAGAGGAGGCCAAACGACGCTGATTCTTTTCATCGCAAATGCGACCGCGCTGTGCGGAAGTTCAATGCCGTAAAACCGAGAAGGAAGTCCAACCAAACAAAAAGTCCTCCAAAGAGTTACGAGTTACAGATTCCTGACGTCACTGACATCACCCCAAATGGCTCCAGCTTCCAGTTCTACCAGTTCTTCCAGTTTGGGGGGTTCAATTGGGGTTCCAAGTACGGTAACAAGGCTCCTATTGTATCTATCTTCCGCAAGCCTTGTACGTTAGTATGCCCGGGGGCTATTTCTAAAAACGACAAGGGGGGTCGACTAGGGTGATCCAAAACTTCCAGTACTTTTAGTTTTTGGGGGTTGGAAGTAATGTACTAAGGCTCTTTTGCTATTGTATCTATCCTCCCTAAGCTTCGTTTGTTAGTATGTCCGGGGGCTATTTCTAAAACTACAAGAGGGGTGGACTGGGATGATGGGATGATCCAAAACTTCCAGTACTTTCAGTTTTGGGGGGTTTAATTGGGGTTCGAAGTAATGTACTAAGGCTCTCTTCCTATTGTATTTATCTTCCGCAAGCTTTGTATGCTAGTATGTCCGGGGGCTATTTCTAAAAACGACAAGGGGGTGGGATGCTTCCAACCAACAACCAAGAACCCTCGGATTCGTGAAAGAATGGAAGAATGCAAGAGGACGATATCTTTCCCATTGCGCAAAAGAAATTTCTGGGGAGGGAGGGGGGGGGGGGTGATATCCGGAAATGCTTGGCACGTTTGGGTTGTGGAAGAAAAGCGCAAAGAAATATCCCGTAACGCTCGAGGAGTCGCGTAGAGTTTGACACGACACACTGCTGGGGAAGACTCAACTTGAAAATGGCTGATGTAGCAGAAACAGGCCTTTGCTACATGACCAAACTTTAAAATTAGCTCGGCGGGGTTTTCAGGGAGAGGAGTCTTATATGTCTTTTGTGTGCGAGTGTGACGAAGAGGCAAGGGACTTTTTAACCCCCGCGCGTTCTGGGAAAACGCTGGGAGTTGGAAGGAAGACGGTAGGCTATTACATCGGGTCCGACTCTCTGCCACTGTTTGGTTGGAAGCTACATAGAGTGTCGTGTGGCGTGGCTTTTTCCGAAAAGAGGAAGAAAGCGAGGACGACACAGAGACCAGTAGAGAGAGCAAGGCAGTGGACGAGCTTTTTACCACTGTGGTTCATGTTCTGACAGCACAGAAGCCTCATTAGAGACAGACACAGGCTTGACTGGAGATCAAAGGACAGAGCCAACAAGGCGTGTACACCGCCTCGTAGGTCTCTTTTCCCCTTCAGTGCTGCTGACTGTTCCGAAAACCCGAGTCGGAGTAAAAGAAAGAAACGAAAACCACATGGCGATTGAGAGATGCTAAGGAACATTATCTGGGCAGCAAATCTCATGTCCTACTCTTTTGAAAAAGCAAAAGAAATACACAGATAGAAGAAATACATTTTGTCAGTTTGAACTCTAAGCGAATTTGCTTCGCATTTTTGAGTTATTTGAGGTAATTTCTAATTACATCTTAGAATTTATACATTATTTCTGACAGTTATTAGTCATTTTTATAATTTCTGCTAGTTTCAACGTAAATTTGTCGAATTTTCGACGAATTTCTTAGGTAATTCTATTGAAAATCTTATGGAGCTTTTATGAGATTTTTTGGGTGGAGTTTAAGGGCAGTTATAAGGTATTTCTGCGGCAGTTATGGCTGCGGTATTGGATTTTGGAAAGGGATTTAGAGGTCTAATAGCTTCGAAAGCGATTTGGATTTTCTATTGAAAAGCGGATTTTGCGAGGCTTTGCAGAATTAGCTTTTTAAAACGAATTGCAGATTAAAGAAATATTTCTGCCAAAGACTTGCTTTCTGCTACAAGCTTCTTCCCAAATTCAATGCATTCCAGGGCCGAAACACGGATTTTACTTTACATTTGAAGAAAAAAGAAGGCAAAGTACTCTAGATTCAACGATTTGTTGAGGAAGCCCTAAAAATAAATATTTCTGCAGCAGCAATTGCCCGATATTCCCCATTGGTAAGGCTTAGGAACGCATAGTAATATGGGAAATCAAGTTAAAAAGCTTATATTTATGCGTTTTCGTAAGAATTGAACGAACTCCAATAGGCTTAAAGAAAAATAACTTCGAACAGAAATATTTCTGCAGAAAATCCATTCATCTAGTTTCAGATTTTTTTAATTTTAAGATATTTTATATGCAAGTTCTGAGTAATTTCCAAGAAAAATAAGCTTTCCGCAGAAATATTTCTGCAGAAATGGACTTCATTTCTCCATAATTTATATTAATTTATGTTTAATACCAGTTAAATCAGCCCTTAAATTTCGAATTTCATATCTAAGATCTTTTCCCAAGACTTTTGTGTCAAATTCCCTTCAAGTCCAAAGCTTGGGAAATGGGAACTGCAGTATTTCTGCAACAGCTGAAATAATCTCTGGATCTAGTAATCTAACCATGAAATTCCCTGCCATTCCGACCCAAAAGAAGCATTCCCACAGATTGGATATTAATAGGTTGAGTGTTCTGGAGAGGAACTTGTGGGAAGGAAAAAATCTGAGATCGAACAGAAGTTTCTTCTTCTTCCTATTTCTTTATTTGCCTTATGGAAAGAGTTGACAATCTCAGATGGGTTTATATCTTATAGAGAAGCGATAGGACACAATCCTCCTAAAGTCCTCCCTCCCTTAAGACCGCTGCAAAAAGCCTTTCAGCCAGTCACGCAGCAATGTCCTTGTTCTATACAAAACCAAACCCCCCTTTACCCAACCCACCCCGACCTTACCCTTTCTCCTTTAAGATCCCCAAGACGTCGTCAGCTACTTGGGCACGTTAGAAATTGCCCTGCTCAGCTGGCCTTGGTCGTATTATGGATCAAGGAGATGCTGGTACAGCCCTGTGGTAGAAAGCTAATCGAATGCTGCTATTGTTTCACGTTAACCTTCGCGAACACGCAGAAATAACTGTCTATGTCTGCATCCAGGTTGACACTAGCTAGGGACAATGTATTGCTGCAACAGACACAAACGGTGGAAATTCGGTAGTTCTTAGCCTCTTTCGCAAGCTATTTCTTAAGGTTTCAAATGTGGAAAATCGGGTGAGCTCATGGGTGAGCTGGATGGGGCGGTTTAGGAACGCTGCGAGGCCCAACCACGTGGCGGGTTAAAGAAAGTGGCGGGAACCTTAGAAACCTAACCTCAGAAAGGGACAGATAGCTAGGAGCTAAGAAAGCTACAAAGGGCAGAGATAAAAAGTGTGATGGCTGCCAAAGGCAATGCCAAAGGTTAAGTAGCCACCGCAGGATATCTTTTTGGGGGGGCGCGCCCATAAATATGTAACTTTTTTGCTTTGACAGGGTGACAAGTAAGGAGCGCCAAATGTCGCTGCGGTGGCTTTCGTGCTGTCACGTGTTTACCGTCACCCATTACTTATTTTTATTAGTATTATTATTATTATCATATGCTTGTACCCTGACATTATTGCTATTAGATTCACCATGGCCTGGCATACCCAATCCGTTGGTTATGTTTCATTTTTGATGGTTTCGGGAGAGACGCGGCTTTGAAAATGCCTTACGAAACTTAAAAGCGCGCGAGATTTGAATTTAAGCTTGGAGGCTAGGAAGTTTTTGCCGCCATAATTTACTTTCAAACTAAGGTTAGAACATAAGTAAATGGTATCCAGAAAACAATGGTCATGGTCGTAAAGGATAATCCGTTGGAATGTTTCATTGTTGGTGGTTCAAACTGCGGTTCAACATGGCCGCAATGCCTTTACGGAAAACCGTTGAACGAGCGCGAAATTCGAACTAAGTGGGTATTTATACGTATCCCCCGTAAAGACAGGGCCGGGCGACAAAGTGCTTGAAAATTACGATTAAAATTTTACTGATCAAACGAAATTTAGAAAAACTCTAAACCAATATAGAGACAAAACAAAGTGAAAGATTCTCATGCTAAAAGGTGAGAAGGAACGACAGTGCTGAAAATTTTCATTGTTGAGGGTTTGCTAAACGCTGAAACTACGAAAAACCATTACAAGGGCCGTTAAAAGCGCGCGAAATTTGAACTAAAAGCACGTTCCTCCTCAGAACAGCGCGTCAACCATTGTAATATTTCATAATACTTGACAATTTTACATTTAATTTACTTATAATCTAAGTTAAGAAGGTTAAAGAAATTTTGAAGGAAAAAGCCATGAGTAAAGTTCTAAATCTTCTTGTTTTCCATTTTCTAATGGAACTGTTCTAATGTAATTATCCATTTCTTATCATTTTCGGCACTTCTGTCTGACGTTCTAGGTTTTGTTCCCAGTGAACAAAGGAACGCCTTTATTCTGAGTGACCTTTGGCCTGTCACTCCCATGCCAAATCAATTCGCGCTTGAAATACGATAGTAACACTGAACATATTGATGCGAAAGAAGGGCCCCTCGGTCTATTCATTTATATAGATTTTGCTGTATACCTGCACAGAACATTTCCTAGCCAACCGAATAAGCTTTCAAGTTCGATAAAAAATAAAATAAAAAACCTGACAACCTAGCGAGTGCTTCATCTACCCCAACCACGTGCTTAACGACAACTTGTAGTGTCCCTCTGTGGTGGTAACTATTGATCTTCCCTGGACCATAAAGTCGTCGCTTGTCTCCGCTTTCGCGTGTGTAACGTGCTTGGGGTGATATTTGGCAAAAAAGAAAGAAAAACGCCTGTTTTTTTTACCTTTTTTTTGTTTTTATTCATGGGAAAAGTGCCCAAACTGCTTTCTTCTCTTTTTTTTAGGAAGGCGTTGAGGTACTCCGAACCTCGTTAAGGTAAACACTGTGAAATGTGTGGGATGTTATAGCGGAAGACAGTAAAGATTTCCGAGGTGTTAAAAGGCTATCTATTGCAGAAATCTGAGAACAGATGCGAAACTTTTGTAATGAAACTATACGCGAAAAAAAACCCTAAAAGCATTCTTTTTTGTTTGGGAAGCTTCACATTTTCGTTCTCACCCCCATATAGAGAGATGCTGGGAGGAGATATAGGAAACGAGCGAAAGGGACATATTTGCATATAAAGCAGCTTCATTTCCTTTGCCAAGCAGGAAACGTTATCCTCATTTTTTAGCCCACGAGAAAGAACGCTTTAGGTTTGGTGATATTTCTTCAGCAATAGGGGGGAAGAATGCAAATTTAAAAAACAAAAAAAAAATCTTTGGGACTTTGGGAGAGGGGGCTTAGAACAATAAAAAAACAAAACAGGAACAAGGGAAGAAGAGAGAAGGTCAAGGGTGAAATGCGGGGGCCAAAGCGTAGGTAATCTCCCCAACATAATGCAATGACGCTTTTCCTGTAGCACAAAAGACGTGTGGCCCTGATTGCAGATTCGATTGTGATAAAAACAGTTAAAATAGGCAACAAATTGCGATGCAATTATGGTAAAATAAGAAATTTTTTGTCGGAAAAGTCTAACAGTTGGACGTGCAAGGCAGTATTACAAATCCCTACTTAAAAGTTTCCTCAGAATTTCTCATTATTATTAATAAAAGAGATGTATAGGGCGTTATTCCTTTTTTTTAAATAGGTAAGCTATCTGGTAACGAAAAAATAGAGTAAATAGCAGTTAAAATTTAGTTTATATTGATACTATTCCCTGTTTCCTACGATGTTTTAGAAGAAAGTTATGGAATTAAAAAGATTAATTCCATATTTAATAAAGGAATTTTCCTATTGGCGCACGGGAGCACGTGACCCAGCTGACGTCAGCGCGTCAACGCTAACGCTACGTTATGCCTGCCATGGCACCGTAGAAGCAAGGGAGCGTGGGACGTATTTCTCACTTAAAAAGTGCTGTTTCTGATTTATTTCCAAGTGAACCATAACTTTGATGTGTTTAATAGTGTTGGTAACAATTAGTGTTTGTATAAAACAAAGTACTGTTTGTTTAAACACCCCAGATGCTTGTGATTGTGAAAGTGAAAGTGAGAAGAATCCAAGCACAAGTTTTGAACTGAAAAACGGCTTAAAAAGCTTAAAAACTATTCAAGTTTACCAGTATTCGCTTCCACAGTTCTTACACTGTTAAACTATTCTGTTGGCTGTCTTTTGGGCACGTTGTTATCACATGAACTGTCACTTTTAAACACCAAATTTATTCAAGTATGGGGAGCAAACATGCACTGCTTGCAGCTTGAATGCGGGACGACGGAATTACGAGTGGCGTGGGGACGCCACGTGACTAAAAAGTGACTAAATCACGTGACTAAAAAGCGCGGGAGAAACGTGCCCCTTGCGTTTAAACGCATTTAACTCTTGAACCGTTTGCCCTAAAATCTTGAAAAAAATCCCAAACAGTCATAATGCCACGCCTTACCACTAGTGTTGTAACTTTTCCTTCCAATTCCTTATTTAGTATGTATATATTTCTATTATTTTTATTTAATATTTAGTTAATATTTTTCTAGATTTCACCACGATCTAAACATTTCTCAAAAAGGGAGAAGTTTAAGAAGAAGAGAAGTTTAAGTTAAGGAAGAGACCAGTTCTTAACTACTGCCAGCGTTAGGAATTAGGCCGATAAAAGTGCGGTTTCTTGTTGCCCTGAGGGCACGTTCGGTTCCTTGCTAACGGGTCTTTGTCTCCTGATTGACCAGTGTCTTAATGATGAGCTTTTTATCGCCGCATCATCAGCTTCGCGCTCCCCTTTCCTTTTTCTCCAGTAGAAAAAGAAAAAAGAGACGCAGATTTATCTGTTCCCGGGGTGGTTAGTCATGGTGGTCATCAGTTGGCATTAAAAGGAAGAAATGGATTGGCAGATCAGTATCGTATAGAGCAGAACAGTATCGGAAAGGTCTCCTGTCGTGTGAAGACGATGTGAAGATGTAAGAAGCGACGACTGTTGGACCCTCCCAATTCGACCCATCTGTACCGCCTCCTTAATTAATTGGCAACGATCCGCTGAGCCCTTAAATGTCAGCAGGAATCCTTTTTTTCTTTTTCTCGTTCTCTCCCACTGTTTTATCACAGAGTGCTAAAGGAGCAAAGGAAAGGACGCCTATATAACTGGTCATTCTCTTCAAGACTCCTTAATAGCCCCTGACAGATAGCCTCTGCAGCAATACAGCACACAGCACAGCAATAAGAAGTGCTGTTGGCCAATCGTAATTTTGCGGAGCAAACGGGGAAGAAATTAACTCAGACGACCTGCTTCCCTCTTCCTTCCTCTTCTTCCTTCTTTTTAGGAGAGTGTTCAGATAGGTTGCGCGCCCTCCATCAAGGTACAGTTACTGGCCAGCGTCAGGAACATTAATTAGCCTTGTTCGGACCCCCCGTTCGCTTAATTGTTCGGTTTCTCCCCTGAAAATTGCTCGTGTGGGCCGATTGGCTGAGGTTTGACCCAAAATAAAAATAAGAAATAGGAAAAAATGGGTTGAGAAGGAAAGTAGGCCATTTCTTGCTTCTTATTCCGTGCCAACTTGATCTGCCCAATACTTGAACCTACGACCTCATCTGGCTTCTCGCAGGGAACATTCCATTTTAAGGATTGCCTGCAGGCCCAAATTTCTTCTTCACCGTAGAAAGAAATGTAAAGGCAAAAAAAGGATTTTCCTTTTTTTTCGCTTGTTTTGTGACGCAGAATCATTTTTTTCTTTTGGTTTTCGGCTCCTGACGGGTTAACTTGCAGTGTTTCGGAATTTCTTTTGTCGTGACGGAGGGGTAAGGGGGCAAATCGAAAGACAAAGAGGGGAATTGGAACCAACTTAATTCTTTCCCCTTTTTTTGGACTCCGTATCGTTTAAAACTAGGGCGAAAAGCGGCCGAATCTCTGCTTATCCATCCGTGTTCTATTTATTTTTTTCTTTCTTTGACCTTTTTTTATTTCGAAGAGGGGTTTACGCGTTGCTGCGTTGATTTTGAGCACTTTCTTGGGATCTCAGGATTTTTTATTTTTTAAAAAACTCCATTTGATGAAATGCACAAGAAAAAGAAATTAAGGAACGTAGGAAATCTTGAATTTTTTGGCGGGAAATTTGATTTTTTTTCTTTTTATTTAAGAAGTTTTCGTCAGTTAACATCCTGGATTTTTTACCCCATTTTGAATAAAAAAAAACACACGAAAAGACGACACTAAAGAAAATTGTTGCTTTGAGAATTTAGGAAATCTTGAAACTTTTTGGCGGGAAATTGATATTTCTTAAGAAATGTTCCGGATTTTTTTTAACCCCATTTTGACACTAGAACCATGAAAAAGAAAGTAATTGTCGCTTTGAGGAATTTAGGAAATCTGGAAACTTTCTGGAGGGAAACTGGATTTTTTTTCAAATTTTCGTCAGTGAAGATTCCGGAATTTTTTTTACCTCACCAGGAAGTGATTCTTGGTTGAGAATTGATTTTCTCCTCTCTAAATTACTAACGAGCCTCGTTTGGCAAGGAAATAAAATAAAAAATAGAACGTTTGAGGTTAGGTTAAATCAATCGCAGATTGAGACCAAAAGCAAAAGTAATGAGTTATTAGTCGGGAAAATAAAGCAAAGACGCCCTCTACTTCTGGTTTGGCGATAACGTATTAAAGCTTCTTTCAGTCTTAAAGGGGCACAAAAACCGGGGTTAGCTGATGTGTTTTTATTGCAGCGTCGTTTTTTTAATACAAAAGATAAAGGCTGGTGGAACTCTGATGGAAAGGATTTTTTTTTACTTTTGTACTATTTTAAAGCAAAAAAAGGAAATTTAGGGTCGAAAGCTACCGTGCCTGCAGGGCTTTAGGGATGAGCACCCGGGGAAAAGGGGCACATGCCTTCAGGCACGGAGGGAGGGTTCCCCAAAGTTGGCCCCTTGCCAAATGAACAGCACGCCGTAGGGCTCTCTGATGAGATCCAAGCAAACCTTCCTTCGCTATTGCGGTATTGTGTTACCCCCAGCAAACTTGAACACGTCAGGGGGATAAAGCTTTAGGGGACTTAACATTTTTTGTGGGTAGAAAATTTTAAAGAAATGAGAAAATCAGATTTAGCAGAACTGGAGTATTTATTGAAAGGGGGTTGGAGAAAATTTACTATTTTTTACGTAGAAAAGACGAAAATCTTTCATAAAAGTTTCAAGTTAAAGCCTATGCAGCCCTTGCTGATAAATGAACATTGTGAGTGGAAAAGAAGATGACAGCAGCCTCTTCTTCGCCAGGAGGGAAGAGGGGGGTCTTTTCATCCTTTCGGGGCCTGAAACTTCCAAAAACTTTCCACTCTCTCTCTCGAGAGAGGAGAAGAGTTTAGTCCCTTTAGAAAACCCTTTTTTGGGAATTTTATTATTTTTTGGTTTGCCAGAAGAATGTTTGTTTCTGTGAAATGTCACTGCGGCATCGTAGAAAGGGAAAGAAACAAAAATTGTATATGCCCTTCAAGAAACTTTGTTCGTTGTGTAACTGTTTGACCAATGGGAAAGACCAAAAGAAAACTCAAGACAGCTAGGAACTAGAGATCACTTATTCAAGATTATGGGAGTTTTTCTTTCCCTATTAAGCATAGAAAGTTTTAGCTAGCGACCTTCTCGAAGGTTCCTTTTCAGAAACTCCTTAGTTTCCAGAAGTTTTATTAAGCAATTGTTGTGCAGAACTCCTTTCATTGTTCCTCTTTAAAAAGATAAAGGGGAACCATTTTCTTTGTTGACAAACTGACGTAACGCCTCCCCCTTACCTTAATTACGGTCCAGAAACCAGAACTAAACATTGTATCACCTATAAAGTATATTGTTTGGCGATTCAACGGTTTATTCGTTCGAATTCCAACGCTACGCGGAGACGCTGGCAGGCAAAACGAGACGCGGCGGTCAACGGTTCCCCAACGGTTTTTTTCAAATTCAAACGCGGAGCAGCGTGGCTCGTAGGCAAAACGCGCGCGAAGAGACGTGACGTAGTCAACGGTTCCCCAACGGGTTTTTTTCGAATTCAAACTCTTTGCAGCATCGCTGGCTGTCACAATGCGACATAGTCAATGGTTTCCCAACGTTTTTTTTCAAATTCAAACGCGGTGCAGCGTGGCTGGTAGGCAAAACGCGCGCGAAGAGACGCGGCGTGGTCAACGGTTCCCCAACGGTTTTCTTTCGAATTCGAATTCAAACGCTATGTAGCGTCACTAGTAGTGAAAACGCGCGCAAAGAGAGGCTTAAGCATGCGTTAGTGAGGAAACCATTAACGGTTGGAATCATGGTTGTTAATGTGTTGTTAAAAGGAAAGGGATTAAACCTAAAATTATCAGTTAATTTTAGTTTCTTGCTCTCTGCAATCGGTCGTGGTACTGTAAATGGCCACGGAAAGTGGCATGATAGGGACATTTGCGGGGTGACATTGATGGGCTCTTGACCACTGTTGAACGAGTTGGATAAGGAAACGGGTCGTGGTCAGGCCCATCCATCATTCATGCCCTGCCGGAAACCATAATAATATCTCCTTTCACATCTCTCTCTCTAGAACCCTAACAGAAATTCCCTCTC
>JAGJRO010000703.1:57586-98936 GCA_022832285.1 Lepidurus apus apus | reverse complement strand
ATACTCTTCAGAGACAAATACCATGATAGGCTTCAGTTTACCACTTGGGGAAACCGGAGTCTCAATAATTGGAGTTAATGAAGTAAAAAGTCTAGCGGATTTGGTCAGAATGTACAGAACATTAGACGTTGCATCAAACATTTTTATCGTTGTGGCACAGCCACTATCGAACGAAGCTTTGCCTATCTGCATTTGCGTTTTTGGAAGCAATAATCGCTTTACAAGCGAAGACGTGAAGAAACGATTGAACTATGTGTCAGACGTACTAAAACAATCTGGAATCGGAGTCCTAAGTTGCGCCACCGACGGAGATAGTCGAGAGATGAAGCTAATGAGGCAAGAGCTGAAACTTGGAAGTAATTGTAAGAAAATTATTTGTAACTTAAATCAGATAGAAAAATGCCCGAACTTTAGGGACCCATTTTTCCAGTGTGTACTTGCAATTATGCTTCACAGTTTTTATTTTTAACAGGTATAGAAATCTACAACATATACTGTTGTTATGTAAGCGGGATTCTAATTTTATAATATAGCTATTTATAATATGTGTAGCTTTGAAACTTTATATTTTGTAACCGTGGTTTGTAAGATTGTAACCTATTTATAACCCTTGTAACTCTGCAATTTGTCAGGGTTACACAATTTTTTGTAACATTCGTACACCTGGAAACTGAGTTTCGAACCCCTTGGGCATAGCTATAAGACTATATATATAATTACCTATAAAATTTGTTTTCCGCGCCAACTTTTCATTAAGCCCAACCTACCTCTTCTGTGGTGGGTGCTAGCTTGTATGTCAGCCCGAAAAGTTGAGCACTGCTCAAAATTTTTTTTCGACACAAACTCCAATTTGTCAACGGTACTGAGCATGCGCACGGCCTAGACGCCACGATTGGTGACGTCGGTGCCACTTTTGACACACTGACATGGCAGTGTAAACTACGCTTAATTAATTCGGAGTTCAGTCTTTACGTCATATCATGGAAACAAAAAAAGTAAGGCCAGCCAAAGCGTAGGTAGGGAAAATATTCGCGCAGTTCGTACATTAGCTAAGCACAGACTATTTTGTAGCAGATGATTAATGGTCTCTTCGCTTTAACCAAGGGTGTATTTTCGTCCGAGTCCGCAGCCCGACTCCCCAACATAGTTTTCTCCCCATTATATACCCCTTGCTTGTTACATCCTCAACCTTTAAAAATGGTACACCTATAAAAACAGTAGGAAAGGTGTAACAAGTTTGCATAGGTCACAGAGTATAAAACAAAGTCGGGCCTGCAGAACTACACACGTTACAATTTAGTTTGTGGAAAAATAATTGATACGAAGTGAAATCTAAGTATATTGAAGGCATTATTCTGCAGACGAAATTAATTTCCTTTTTAGCATTCTAGACCTATGGTACTAATTTGTTTGGGAAAATTGAGTCTTGTCATCTTTTGACTTCTGGACACTTTATTCCAAGGACTACCTTAAATTTCCCGTTTTGTGCCAACCCAAACTGATTAGCTAATAAAAAAGAACTATGTATAACTTATGTGCTACTTTACGTTGTTTGTTATGGCATTGTGTTGCATTTCGCTTATTATTTCAGCAAGACCGATGAACTCTGCCTTTTTTATTGTTCTGCTTAGTTTTCACTGTATACAACTTAATTTGATAAAGTAAATTACAATTATGGAGTATAGCTTTACTTAGTGTAGTAAGGTTATACGTGGCGATTCACAAAATAAGGTAGTGTGAGTTTTGTTTGGACTGCCTGATTGTGTTACGCAGTCCGAAAAAGCAAAAGCAGCGCTCGAAGGCTGGCGCCGTTTGGCCGTTCTGTAGCAAAAGCAGTGTTACAAACATTGCGCCGTTTAGCTATGCGTCCCTGTTTTCCCACTCTTCTGCGAGGCTTTTCAAAAACAATAACAAAGGCCAGGGTCATCAAGTGAGAATTTAGTAGCAATCGGCTAAGGTATACGGGAGCCTAAATGACGTCACCGGTTCTTACATAATCGGCAACCTGCTCCGAACGGCGCTTTGGCGTTCATTTCCTCCGAAACCTTGAGGCTATTAAACATGCAAGTGCAAGAAAAGTGCAAGAATGACGTGTAGCACAACTGCATTTTAACTTAGAAGCCTAAATACTCACATGTCGAATACGATCTTGTCCAACACTAAAATCTTAAAAAGTTAAAGTTTCTGGCCCTGGGTGGCGTTCTAAGACTAACAATCTAGTCTCAGTCATGGAATCATGGCTCTAGTCGCCATTAGATGGCAGCAGAAGCATTGTTCTTCGCAGAAATAATAAGATTATTTCTCGATATAGTGCCGCGACTTTTAATACTTTAGTAAAGGTATGGTTTTAAAAAAAATATTCCGATTAATCATTACAATGATTAATCGGTCGGCAGAAAAACGTTTATTGTATTTATCTATTTATGCCAAGCTCGTAAAAAAGGAGAATGTAAATAAATACTTCTGTTTTTTTCCTTGCAAATTGGAATTTCTAATGGAATTAAGGGCTCGCAATTAAGATTGACGTAAATAACAGGGTTTTTTCTCACAAAAGGTTTGGCAGGCTTTTGTTAGGGCGCGCCTAATTAGTGGCCCGTTGAGAGTTACTTTCGTGTAGTGAGGGAAAAAGAGGAAGTTGTTTACGTGCTAGGTGCTATGTATCAGTATATTCACAGTCAAAAGGGTAAAAGTGAGCAGTGGCATGGTGGCAACTTTCAGGTATGCTTTTATTTATCTCCTATTATTCACCTTTACGTGGGAACCTTCCACTTCACATATTCTTGTATTCATTATTTTCTTATATTTAAACCATAGACTGGTATGAAATTGATGCATCACTCTCGCTAGAGACACTGTCGTATTAATACCCTTCCAAAATAGCTCCAACTGACAGTCGGTGCAAGGAAGGTATCATTTTAACAAACAGAATCTGTCCACTGTTCACAGTGCCCTCTCTGTCATCCCTCTCTAACTTCTTTCCCTGTCTTAAAAATTTCAAAAGATGTCTTGGTCTTCCAAACTAAAAACAGATCAAAATCTCTAGCTTCAGAATCGGTTTATCTTATCTTCATGCGTTGCCCCGTTCGGGTGCTATTACCTTTGAAATCATGTTTGACCGTTTTGGAGAATGTAGTGACGTCACGGTCACCAAGGCGCACCGCTAGATGGCACATTTTGCTTCGCCGCGACGCCCTGAAAACATGGGCGCATATTTTCCCGTCAGTACCTCGTCAACTGCTTGAGTAGAATCTTCCAGCGTTATTTATGAAATAAAGGCGTTTGGGTTGTCCCGAAGAAGATTTTTCAGGCTTTCTCATTTGCGGTTGGAGACTTTTTGGACGATTTATTTTTATATTTGTTGTTTGTCGGCAAAGAGAAATAAGTTTTGGACCCCGTAGTTCTAAAGTACCGAACCTACAGACAGCAAACAGTTGTTCTCTTGTTGTAGTCCCAACAAGGCCGGACAAACAGCGTGCAGGAACCTTATCCATATAAACAGATTTTCTTTTTACTCTCTCTTTTCCCCAGCTCGCGTCCTCACGAGAGAGCAATTATATATACACACAAGTAAATGGGACGGCCACATGTTCCCCTTACTTGCCTCCGAGGAGTAAATTTAAAAGGCAAAAGGGTTTGTGCAAACACTAGCTGAGAAAGGTGCATAAGTCGCTTTTTTTGTACATCTTCCACTCTGGCGCTTATACCTTCTCCATCGGTAAGTAAACTTAAGACTATTTTGTGCGTGTACGGTAGACGTAGAGAACTCGTCCAAGGTTTGGGGAGAGAAAAAGTACATAAATAAAAATATGTGAAGACTATAGTGGGACAGCTCCGCCCTGAATGACTTATGGTTGTCGCAGTCTGTTTTTAGCTCCGAAGCAAAATAATATTTTGTCAGACCAACTATAATTTCGCGCGGCCTTGACAAGTCGTGAACGCTGAGCGGAACATTTTCTCAGAGTTATCTCGGTTGGAAGATTTGAATTTGGATTGCGATTCAAAACTATTTGGAATCGAAGGAAAGTCAAGAGATGAAAATTTTTGTGGTTTAAGGTCTTTACATTGAAAAATTAATCTGCCCATCTAAATTTCTTTCGAATTTCCCCGGAGAAATTCTAAATGGTCTAGCAGATGTTTTATACCTCCTTTAGGTAACTGTATCTCAATGAAATTAATTAACCTACTTCTCTTACTATTGTAGCCTTAAAATGCCAGTTATCGATAGTGAAGTTATCCTACTGTGAAACCTTTACACTGTGGATAGAACTACTCATAATTTAAAAATATTGTATGAAAAATATACAATGGAATGTAGCTGAAAGTAATAGAAAGAAGTTTCAATGTTACTGAAAGAACATTGAAGGGGAAATAGTAAAAAAAAGGTGCAGTGTAAAGGACTAAGGTCTGGGCATATGTGAGTATCTGAGACTCATCTAATAGCATTATATTGAAAAAGCGAATCAAGAGTCAAGGCAGAAAGGGAGCCTATTTCGTAAACCAGGGGTACAAACTTTGATAAAGCATGGAAAGGCTCTCGTGTTTCCGTGCTTCTCATCTCTTTATGTTACAAAGTGTGTAAAGTTGTAAAGTCCACCTTTTTTCTCTTGTGTTTATCTTTTACCTGAAAGAATACGGAGATGAAAGCAAACGGAGCAACTGTGGACAACAAACCAAAAGGACAAAAATTACCCCCAAAAAAAGGAAATAAAAACGTATTCTAGCAAAAGTGTCCACACGTTGCTCAAACTTGATTATCTACTGTCAAGCAAATCCACAAAACAAGCTTAATTAGATACTGCTGTCAAAGCCAAATCGGATTTCCTTACACGGTAATCGTGCCCTTCAGGTGTACAAGTACTGGTCGTTGGAACCTGCACTCTGGCTCTTTACGCTTGATAAATATCGAAAACTGAGAAATCTTATTTTGTAAAAAAAAAAAAAAAAAAAAAAAAAAAAAAAAAAATCCCATGAATTATGTAACTAATGCTTCTATAGTTTTCGTTGTTGAGCGGCCAGCGTACCGCTACAAGTTTTATACACTACTCCGAACTTGCAGTAGCAGAGTCCAGCAACAATGAATTCTATGCTCTGGTGAGGCAGCCAATAATGCTAACAAATTGTATAGTTTTCAAGCGTTTTAAAACTAAAGCCCAATACCCCAGATGAACAAAATAGAGGATCTCAACAATTCCATATTTGTTTCTAAACGAGTTGAAAAGGTGGGAAGGGAAGGGATTGGAAAGAGACGGATGGGATACACTAAAAATCTGAAGCATTTTTACCCTGTGAACTTGTAGGCTGATTAGGTGAATTTGTAGGCTAGGAGTGATTGAAAACGCTAGCAGAAGGGCATGTTTAAGAGTAAGATGATAGCTATGCAAGTTGACAATTGGTTGCGCCTTACGGTCTTGAAGCTTGACGGTGCGAGGCAGCCAGAAAAGACAAACTAACCCCTTTACGAGCCTCTTCTGGGGGTAAAAGCTCAACTCCCCCAACCCTGTACCCTTACACACACCCCGTCTTCTACACCATCACCGTCTTTAGCCAGATATGCAAGACCTTACGGTGGATTAACGTCCCCCCCACCCCCACACACCCTTTCCCCCCGTCTTTGGGGGGAAGGGATCTTTGCTCCGCCCGCGCCTGAGAGCTCCCCAAATTCGGAGTCGTGGCCGTCGCGGCGGTCTTATAACACGGCAGTCAGACTTGAGCTGCCGCCAACTTCGGGGGCTTTTGTGTTTTTCGCTTTTCGGTCGCTACTTTATGTCTCACATACGCCGAAGTTTCAGCAAGCCGGGGGTGGTGACAATTATCCCGCTAAACTTTGTTGGTGGAGCCAATACCACCACAGTAATTTAATTAACGTCGAGCAGAAGCAATTTGCCTGGGGTAACGGGAACGGATTTCTGCCAAGTTGTGGAAGTTTCAGAAAAAAGCAAAGCACAAGAATATTTTGACCAAACGTAGTGTCTTAATTACTAACAACTGAACGACTATTACCATCAAGTTTTGAAGTACTGGTCGTTGAAGTGGCTATGACAGATTCCCCGGCAAGCTATATAAGGAGGCGGTTGTCGTTTTCTAGGAAGTAATTTTGATGGCGTGTTCGACTCGTGAAAGGACCAGTGTCGAATGACTGCGTAAACTCACGGAGATCTTTTCCAAGGAGTGGTGTGCACGTGTGTCCCATAAAAGAATTTCTGTATGATAAAGTGGTGGCAGAAAGTTTTGTTTGGAAATAATCTCTGCAGGTGGAGAAATAACTAAAAAGAAATAGAAAGGGGGGTTGGGATTCGCTCGGGGGAAGGGGGACCATTGTTGCGTTGCGAACCTTCCCAAAAAAGAAGCCAAACGAGGTCTGCTGGACGTGGCTGACTTGGGTTGGCACGGAAATAAAAGGCGGACGAGGATTTCCGAAAGCTTTAATCGCTGCAGTAATGTTAGAAATGGGACGTGGGTTTTGCTCCGAGAAGAGGGAGATGGAGTGATGTGCATAACTTCGGAGTTGTTGGTCTCACAGGAGAGTTCTGGGCGATGGGTTTAACAGTTTTGTGGTGAGAGCACAGTATTTAGTGAGGCAGAACTATTGGCCGAGGAAGAAATGTGGGAATAGGAGGACGAAAAGCGCTTGCCGGACTACCGCTTGCTGTCACGTTGCCGTGGGCAAGGACATGGAAAGACAAAAAGCAGAGATTGGAGGCGCTTTGTATGTTCTATGATGGACCTTGGACTGACAATCATTTGACTTTGGACAGAGTTGTTGTCTATAAATAGAACAGTGTTAAAAACATCTGAAAGTCCCATTCGGAACAAGAAATATTACCCGTTAGCACTAATTTTTTGTCGTAGAAAAGAAGAGTTATCTTACTATTTATTAACGAATGATTCGGCATTACTGACTTGTCAATCCTTGTCTTCAGCAGTAATCAGTTAGAAACTTAATTACTTTGGGTAGATATTTTTGCATCTTGTGAATTTCTGCAGACCTGTCCTTTAAATCAGAAATTCTGCTGAAGTGAACCTCCTGTAAATTACTTGGAAAATTGCCACCCAAAAAGCCGAAGAATTTGAAATTAACACTATTGCTGTCATTCTAGAACCACAGATAGATCACTGCCTTAGTTTGTTAATTTTAAAATTACCGTGAAATCTTGCTGCCAAGTGATCCTCGTGGATTTTCAGAAGTGAGTTAATGAGCACAAAGGAATTGTTGAAAAGTTTTGTTGGAAATCCAAAATGCAGTGTGTGTGAGCTTATGATATTACTGCAGCAATGTGGAACTGGCAGTATATTTGAGCAGAAATAAGCGAGCGGGAATCGCTAGAGTTTGGAGTCCCTTTTGAAGGTTTGTCATGTTGCGAGCACGGAAGAAAGATGTGCGAATTAAGCCGAATCGGAAGCTGGACAAGCGGTCAAGCCGCGGGATGCTCTACGAGAACGAAGAGCTCCGATTGCGAACCATTGAAATTAACGCAGAGGTGGAGCGGGGCCAAAGTGACGTCAAGAAATTACGACGCGAGAACGACCATTTGCGGCGGGAAATGTGGGTCCTCCGAGATGAGTACGAGCGCTTGGAGAACCTGATTAAACAGCTGGATTTAGTGCCAGGAGCGATAGGTGGGTCCACGGCCACCTCCTGTGGCTCACATCCCGATTCGCTGCAGCAATCCGATTCGGATGCCGACGATGGCAACGAGAATGGACTGTCGGCCGAAGGAACGCACTACTCTGAGTCAGAAACTTGTCGCCGCTATAGTTACGGGGGCCGATACAGACGGAATCAATCCGCAGAAATAAATGATGAAAACGATTTTGACGATCTATACGTCGAGGCGGACGGCACCAATCCCGATGCGGACAATTTGCAGAATTATCAGAAAGTCTATGGCCGGATGCCAACGCATTACTGCAACACTTCTCTACAGCAACCCCCTCAGGGCATGTCTTCACCACATGAAGACCTTGAGCCCTCAGTACCAGCTGACCCGTCAGACGACCCTGAGCCGGATTATCCGGTCCACTACACTCGATCCTGTTCCCAGCCTCACCTTCTCCGCCGTAGTAACACGGAAACTTTCGCGTTTCATGCAGTCAACTCGATTCCAACTCGCGATCATTTCAGCTCAACTACAGCGGTGCCAACTCTCAACCTTTCCTCCAGTCCCCTCCAGGCTGAAGGAGCCGAATTTAACTTTGATCAACTAGTGAACATCGTACAATCTTTTAATCTGGATCAGCAGCAGCATGAACAAGGTTGCAGTGATAGCAGTAATAATAGTATAACGCCGCTGCACGGATTTGCCACCGTTCGCCGCCATTGCCACACGGTAGTGGAACGCAAAGAGGTTAGGAATCACGGCGGACATACACAAGTTGTGTGTGAATCCGTGAAGGAAATGGCTTTGGCCACTCCTCCCGTTTCTGCTTCTCCCAGCAGCAGTAATACTGCCGCGGCGACCTCCCAAAGCGTGATCTTTACACAGACTTCATCTAGCAATGCGGGAACGTCTGGGATACGACAGTCGGTGACATTTCGACAAGATTCGGTAGTAGTTATCCCAAATCACTCGGAAGAAATTTCCCCTTCCTCCGAAGAGGGAGGAAGTTACGGTGCTGGTGGTAATTCTGAGAACCAATTAGTCTGCTCTAGAGCAAATCTGCCATTCGTGCGGTTGCACGCCATTGACCCTCATACTGTCTCATTTAATTTGTCTGATCATCAAGCAGAATGGTCTAAGGTAAACGTGCAGGAAATCATTGATGAACTCGAGCGCCAATTAGAAGCAACGCTATGCTCTGTTAACGGCGTTAGGCTTACTAACGATATGGTGTTTATTAGCCTGAAAGAACGGCAAAGCTTGGGATTTCTGTTGAGGAAAGGATTCAACTTACGGGGAATCGGCGTGAAGCTCATGGACATTACTGACAACGCGGTCGTGGTCATACTGACCGGGGTGCCACATTATATCAGTGATTCAACAGTGGTAATGTTGCTTTCTGCGTTTGGGACGGTGATCGGGGAGTTAGAACGACGATTCTACAAGGGAGTCGACACGGGCGAGCGACTCATGAGGCTCAAGGTGAAGGCCCACACGAAGCTACCGAAACATGTCACGGTGGGCGGGTGCAAGATCATCGTTAAGCTTTTACCCTTGCAAGACTTCATGGGAATCGAGCCTGGGCCCAGCCGCAGCTGTCCCACAACTATCCTACGCGTCAAACCGGGCCAGAATCAGTTGCTACACTCGCGTCCTGTGTCCTGTCTACCCTCAGAATCAGTCCGAAAATCCGAAAATCCTCTGCGTCATTCCCTCTCAGCCGCTTTAAGCGTTGAGCCACCTGTAACCAACCTAGAATCGCAGGATTCAGAAACGGGATTCAAGCTACCTACTGCCACTTTCGGCATCACGCCGCGAATTGATAAAGCGTTCGAGTACCGGAGTCAATTAAGCGTCAACCTAAGACTCTCAACTGAACTCCCAGCACCGCCGGGAGAATCGTCGAATGTTGACGATTCGAAATCAAGGGTCAGCTGTATTGAGACGCCTCCGAGTCCTATGTGTGATATTAAACTACATCCTTTATCCCCACAAGGATTGGCGAACGTCCAAGCTTACCAGCGCCAAACTCCGACTCGCGATTTGAGTCGATTCCGCAAAAACGCAGCCGATTTCTCTCCCAGTGTGATTCAACGCAAAGTTGAATCCCGGCGCAGTAACAATAACTCACAACGCACACCCGAAGCCACACCCTCGCCGCCTTCTACGATTGGCCGACTCAACGATTCGCCTCCCAAGGCAAGAGTCTCAGTTTATTTCGAAGAAAGTCAGTCTAAGCTGCGACCTTGCGCGATTCCTAAACCCGCTTCCGCGTCCCCCAATGGGATTCTGCGCAAAAATCTCGTACTGGACGATTCGGCTACCACGACAGCTATCGGTAGTGATTCGGTAACGGTGCCTGGTACTCCCATTCCTTCCAGTACGAGCAATGCCAATCGTAAAAGCGGCAGTGCAGAATCGGGCAAACCGTCGCGCAGTTTTTCTCTGATAGACACCCTCCGATCCCGCTCAGCAGAGAAAAAACGGGCCCAAGAAGCTCCCGTTGACAATTCTGGGACTCATGACGACAATGAGGACGCCGCCAGCCATGTCCGGCGCGATTCCGAGAAGAGTAGCGGCAGCAGCAGCAAAAGTAGTCGGAGTAGCCGCAAAAGTGGCGCTGGAGAATTGCCTTGGTGTGGATGCTGGGGAAATGGATGCCTTTGAGTTTCCCAGCTTCTTATAAGAAATAGAGAGAGAGAGAGAGACAAGAAAACAGACTTCCCATGACACAAACGAAGCCATTACCTGTACTTAATATCTTCTGACTGTTTCCTGCCTTTCTCCCGACCTTACATTTTGGCCAAATTGCTGCCTAAAAGAGGAAGAATTAAGATTTTTCTCAGTTTGGGGGGAAAACCTAAAGAAGTATAAAAACATGGACAACTGTATAGGAGAATTGGCAAAACTCGCAGTAGTCTGAAACCGTAGTAGATATATTATTTCTTTAAAGTAAATTCTATGGATTTTTATTTCTGTTCCTACGTATTTGCAGTTTGCAGAATTGCAAATGCAGAAATACAAATCACGAAAAGTCTTGGAAAACAGAGGCTAGAATAGTCCGCATGTAAATGTAGGTTCTAATTCTGATTATAATTCTTACTTCTGGTTCTGATTTTTGATAACTGTTCTGATTCTAATGTCTGATTCCAAAGTCTCGTTCGTGATCTTAATATCTGGTTTTGACTTGGAGAACATTACTAGCTTGATATTTGCTATTCCGATCTGCTTTCTGATTTCTGATCCTAAGAGATTCTGGAGATTCTATTGACTGAAACAAGCAAAGTGAGGTCTTCCCGGGAAGGAAACGGCTCGTGTAGTATAGGATCCAAACTAAGGTAGCGCAGGAAACTAACTTGCACCAAGCCGGACTTGTAGCGTTCCTCCAGCCTGCAGCAGCAGTTGCTGAACAATGGTAAATTATGCACCGAGCTGAGCGAGTTGTACCTGGTCTCAGTTCTGCTCCGGCATTCCTAGCAGACGCTTCATAGCCCCGGCACTCTGCGAGAAACTGCCTGTTTATTTTATTGTCTTTATTTCCCGTTGTATCTTTAGGACATTGAAACCAAATAAGTATTTTCTAGAATTGCCTATAGCATCAATAGCAGATAAACCTTACTTTTTACTCAGTTTTTACCGGAATTTCTCATATTTTTTTTAATATGTTAATTAATGCTTTTTTGTTTTCCATTGTTGTGCAACTGCGAGGCAGGCTGAAGTAACGCTAAAAGTTAAGCCTAGCCCAAGTTTGTACTTCGCGTGTAGTGTGGCAAATTCGTGTAAATGATTCCCAAACTTTGTCGTGGCTTTTTGTTTACTAAATCTTCCATTTTTTTTAAGCTTGGCAGTCATTTCCTCAAAACGATTTTTCTTTATTTCTTACCTGTCCAGTTTTAATTAGTGTAGTAGTTAGTAAGCCTTAATTCGCAACTAAATTTGCATTCCCGAGAAAAACTCACGGAAATTCGTATTTTTTTTTTTATTGTGAAATTAAGGCGTGAGCTGGGCTCGTTGCCTGATTCGTATTTCTGCATTCACGGTTTGTAAGCAAACCTTTCTTGGTTTTCCAGAAACTTCTTTAGAATTTCGATTTTCGAGTTATCGCGCACCCTAGCGTCTCCTAAGCCTTCTCAGAATTCTGCAGAAATAGCCTAGACTAATTAACAGAGCAACTTGTACTTTTCCCCTCCGGTGTGAAAATACTCCAATAATTAACTTATTTGCTGTTTGACTTGTTCCGGGTATAGGGGGAGTTAAGAGGAGTCTTGACGGAGATTTTCTGCTGAGCTTACTTATTTGCTTTTTTTCGTTTAATTATTATTTTTTTCTTAGGTTTCCAATACTCATATACCCGTCGTAACAACTACTAAGAGTAGGAGAGTAGAAGTAATAGACTCCTCCATAAAGGGAAGAAAAAAGTTACTGGATCAGAAATATAACTTATTCCGGTCGTGTTTGTTGTCTGGGAGTCATCGAGTCACCCGAATCGGATTTTTGCAGGAGAACATAAGGCCTCGACACATGTTCTAATATGGATCAAATCGTCTTCCGAAGTGACGGCTAGACTGATTAAGAACAGTGGGTCGAATTGCGATTAGGAAGGAGAGATTTACCCCCTGCTCACCCTCTAACCCCCCACCCCATCCTCCCAGAACCACAACAAAAAGGAAACGGGGTGGAGGAGGGAACATCGGGGGGAAAAGTGATCTGATCTTCTGCCATCGAAGAAGTTATTTTTTTTGTAAAAGGATGTTCCGTGGCTATTTTCTTCAAAAGTAAACTTGGCAGGCGAAGCATATACAAGCCGTAGAAATGCGGATGCCCTAAGGCGGAGGAGAGGGACAGAGGAAGCTATTTTTGAAACTCGACACATCAAGCCCCAATCTGTTAGTCTTCATCATTCCATATTTTTCCCCCATTGAATTGTTGTACTTCGAGGTAGTTTCAAGTTTTGTGAAACTCGCTCAATTTTTTTTCATTATTTGATTCGCTTTGAGGTGGGGTAAATGTAAATCCTTAGGATTTAAGGATATTTTTTTAGATTTTTTTTTTCGTTTTGTGTGTCTTGCCTGACAATTCGTTCACTCCTTTTCATATCAGGAAACGAGAATAGTGAGATATCTGGGAAACAAATTTGCGGAATTTAAGAGAATATGGAAGAAAGGCTTAGATCGTTATAAGAAGAAATTTCTCGGGTAGAAATACCATCCGAAAGACTGCGAAGCAGTATTTCGGTGAAACCAAAGAAAAATTAAGTGGAGATATCCATTTCCCGCTCTTCAACCCCCCCCCCCCCCACCTCCTCCGGATTATTGCACTCTAAAAAGAGTTTCAAGATCGACTAGAAAAAATTATAAGTGGATGCTTACTGTTTAGAAAGAAAATTCTTAGGAGCTTGAACAGAAATACCCAGACTTATACAGACTGTGTGCACTACCCTTGCCTCTCCAATCCTTTTATTGCATGGAAATGAGTCTATGCAAATGTGCCAGTTAGAAATTGCAAGAAATAAGGATTAGAATCACTTCGAAGCTATTACTGTAAACCTATTGAAAATGGATAAGACATCTCGAACAATGTATTAGTATTTATTTCGCCCTCCATTTTGGCAATTTTCCCATTCGAGAACTAAAAATGGGTTCTGATATTACTTCAGAAATGGAGTCGAAACCGTAGAAAGAAATCCAGTAATCTCAAATTTAGCTGCAAGTACTCCTGCTTCCAAAATGTATAGCTCCGCCTTCCAGTAAACTTACTTTCTCCGAAGAAATAATCTAAGCATCTCAAAGATCAGTAAGTAGTATTCTCAGACTTACGCAAAAATGACTGCAAAAATTCTGAAAAATCACAAACTACGTAACAACCCTCTCCCCCAAAGAAAAGGTTTTATGATCATGTTAGGAGTATTACAGCAATAATTTTGAGAAGTACGCAGAATGTCTTGCGATCGGTAAAAGGCAGAGATAATCAGAAGAACTGTCGAGATTCTTGATTCTCGCAGAATTTGCTAAAAAAAGAAAAGAAAGAAAACGGCAGCTGAACGAGTCCGCGTATAAATAGGGTGCCAGAATTGACGGCGGTTTGATCGATTACATTGATCTTAAAAACCTGCATAATTTCCCTTTCACACTTTTTTCTTTTTAAGTTTTGAGGCGTTCCGCGGGCCGTTTTTTTATCTTTTTTTCCATCTTAGATGTGGAATTGGTAAGGAAAAACTTGAAAATCTGCAAGAAATACTGGCTTCTTGGCACGGCTTATTGCTATCTTTCCCATAGACTCTTCACCCCTTGTACACACTTCCCCATGTGTCCCGCTTACAGTGCAGAAATACTCTGAAAAACTTGCATTCCTTTTCAGTAAGCTAATCTAAACTTAATAAAGTCCACCAAATCCATCTTCCTTACCCCTTTTCGAGAATATCAAAGTGTTGCAGTAATCTTCAGTGTTACCATCGTCCCCCACTCCCCCGAACCTCCCAAACATTGTCAATCTATTTCTTAATATTTTCTTTTGGGTATAAACTTTTTGGGATGAATTGACTGTTAATAATTTTTAGAATTTAATGAGAGAAAATGTCACACATGCAAAATGGCAACGAACATATCCATGTACAATTGTTGTAGAACTTAAAGAAATTTAAAGAAAAAATTAGTTTGGTAGAAGACGTAATTGTGCATTTTTAGATATCTAAAAGAAAAATTGTTTAAAATTTGGTATAAATCATGGCTGTTAAAAATTACACATGAAAAAAGGTCAAATATATGCCATGACTGGGTATATGCCAGAAGAACAAGGTTTTAATTGCGATTTCTTGTGCTCTCCCGGAAGTTTTAGCCAAAGGGTAAGGAGGAGGGTGGGGGTAGCGGAGATTATAGCTTGGCTGCTAGCGAGAGGAGAGGGTTTTATCCGGGAACAGGCACAGGCATTTTCATTAGGCGAGATCGACGCTTCATTTCCTTTTTAGCACGAGCGAAGAGGAGACAAAAAGAAACAAAAATGCGGTAATAAAATGTTAACGAAAAAATCGGTACACAGATCATCTCTTTCTTTTTTCTTTATTTTGGGGGGTATAAGGGTAGGAAGGGGAGTGGGCAGATTTTGAGAAACTAGCGAGATTCCTTTATTTCTTGTTTCGGATTCCTGACGGAGATGTGAGAGCCTGATGTTGTCAGTTGGACGTTACTTTTCACTCTAGAATGGTCTCACATTGGCATTAGGTTGAGTTGGGGTTTTTGTTACTAATGTTTTAATGTAGTACGTAGGGGAAGTTTTTGTGCTAACATGGGAATTGGGAAGATGACAAGTGTTTGCCAAGTCGGATCACCTAGCTTTTTGAATTGCTAATAGGGGAAATGGTTTTTGAGGAAACGAATAAAATCGAAAAAGTCTCAATCGGAAAGAAATGAAACACTTCTGTCAGCACATAGTGATTCAATATATTCGATTTTGAAAATCCCCTGCTGTGCAGATAATAGTAAATGACTTATAAAAGAAGTTTTAATAATTTAGTGATTTTTATCCATTATTAAAATCGCTCTATGAATTTGAAGAAAGTCTGCAGAATTATTCGATTGGTTTTTTAAAACTAAAACAAGTTTAAGGGATCGTAAAATCGTGTAGCCTTGTGTTGGAAATTATGAGAATCATTCCAAGTGATTATGAACGTTGTAAAGGATCCTAAGAATCACGGAAATCGCCAAATGTGTTCTGAAGAAATATGAAGACCCACGAAAATCTTTGAACGAAAGTAATGGGGATAACTATGGGCCCCCTTATAGCTTGGCTTTCTATGGCACCATAGCATCAGGAAAACAGACGCACTCTTACATAAAAATTAAATTATATATTTGAATAATAGTCCTGTCAGTAATGTCGCTAACGGGAATACGGAGAAAAGTGTATTTTCACTTTTTCTTATTTTTGCCTACTCAAATTTGAGAAATGCTTCATGCTTCTATGTATGCAATAAATGCTTCGTGCTTCAATAAAGTTCATATTTTAAACCTTCGCGCAAAAAAAGCAAAGTTAACTGTATTTCCTAAGAAAAACTGTAGTTCAAAGTTGAGCATTTAGGTATGAAATTATCATGCTCGCTATTTATGCGCGGAAGCAAATGCGCGTTCATATTGTCACATATGGCCTTATTGAAAGCTCTATTTCTCTTGCTGTCAAAAACCGGACTGCCCTTTGCCCTATCCTATAGTTGCCTCCCTTTGTATACCCCCAATAGAGACCTTTCACCTTGGAGAAACTATCACCCTAGACATTCCACTCTCCCATTAACAAACATTCTCCAACATCCGAATTTCTCCCTCTACAATTTGACTACATTGCTACAATATACACCTATACCAAACACATTAAGCCACCTTGCGACAGCCAGAGTGGGACAGGGATGGTACAAGACCGACTTTTCTTGAGACCAAGACAAGACCGAGACCGGTCGCAACTATCAAGTTTTCAGTACCAAGACGACACCAACGCCGCAACTTTTGAGACCAACACCAACTTTCACCGACCAAAAATCATCGAGACCAAAGACCGGTCTCGAGACCAATACCGCTGTTGACTCGGATTAGCATTTGACATTTTACGGGGAATTTCCCGGAATTTCGCGAAACAGCGCCTTTCATTTCATAAGGACAATTCCGATCAAATAGACTAACCCTATAATGGAATGGTATTACAAAATGGAACTAAGTAAGCTTGAAAGTACGGTTAGTTCCGCTTACATTAATTTTCACCCTATGTTTAAATCGAGACCAAGGCATCGAAACCAACACCACGACGAAATTTTCGAGACCAAGACCGACACCAACAACAGAAATTTTTTTTGAGACCAAGACTTTCATACCCTCGAAACCGGTATTAAAACCAAGACCAGGTCTTGAGATCCCAACCCTGGAGTGGGACAAGCTAAGCTCTGCGGGAGCCTTACTATACCCATACGGTCCAAAACTATAAAACTGTACCCATAAGGTCCATACGTTGCTCAACATTGAAAAAGGTATGCACCGTCTGAACGAATGGGATCTGCCCGGGTTTCTTAGATCTGCTCGATCATTTCTAATAGTTCCTTCACAGCCCAGGCATTCCGAGAGAAATGGCTTGTTTTTCTTCTTTATTTCTCGTTGTGTGTTTTGGACAATGAAACCAAATACGATTAAATGACTTCAGAAATTGTCTGCAACATCACAGCAGATAAGTCTTACTTTTTGTTAAATTCTTACTGGAATTTCTCGTAGTAATTAAAGCTTCTTTATTTTTCATTGTCGCGCAATTGCGAGACAGGCCGGAGTAACGCTACGAATTCGGCCTGGCTCAAGTCGTTTCCTCCGTTACTTTTTTTATCGAATAAAACTAGATCACGAGTTTGTCTGGTTGAACTTTGAGCAAACTAAATAGCATAAAATACCTTGTCGCTCAGGAATTTTTAGAAGACATTTTTGTACGAGCGAGTTTATTTGGCTTCTCTGGAGCCATAAAAAATAGAATTAAAAGAAAACTTTGGGAGAGCGCTACAAGTGCATTTTCACATCGACATTTTGATGGATGGTGACATCATTTTTAAACAAGCCAAGCCTTTGCGGAAAGAAGGTTAAGTTGAAAGAATATATCTTTGCGAGTAAGAGTTTTTTGACAACATAGGAAAAGCATTGAAGGTAAAAGAGAGCCGTCGGAGTTGGAAATGATCGATTTTAGTTATAGAGCTAAAGAGAGGTTTCTGTCGGGATAGATAGATATGCTGTCGCTGGGCGATTTTCCTTCTTCCCCGTGCTTCATAGTATCCCAGGAATGCCTGGAACAATGTGGGTGTTGAGAGTATAACATAAAAAATCATCGTAAAAAGAAACAGGCGTACAGCAACAAAACAAAAATAATGGCGGAGTATTACAGCGTCACCTAACATTATCCAAAATAGCGATCATAACTTTTCCTCTTGATGAAAAACCAACGATATGTTCTTTTAAAGATTTTCTTTGGCGAAAAACCTGTATTTTTTTGCTTGGCAGTTTTAGATTTTTGCGACACTTTTTGACTTGGCATTCTATATTGTATTTAGCACTTTGGCATTCCAGCAGCCATGCTTTTACGGCGCTTCTAATTATCGATATTTTAAAACTTGAATCAATATACATAAATTAAACCATTTCTCGTTTAGATATTTTACTTAGTTTCATGAAAAAGGCGACTTTCGTTCGTGTGTAGTCGAAAAATAGTTCCAACGAAATAAATGAAAAATATACAAAATTATGCTTGAATTTACTGAACTATATTCTTCATTTATTTATTTTTTAAGTTAATATTTTAAAATCTAAATTGATAAGAATATACATTTTCATGGCTCCGCAAGCGTGGGCTTACTGTGGCGGCGAGGATATATTTAAATTACTGAAAGGTCACACAAGTTGTAACGGACATTAGCCCCAAAAAGCAATTTTACCTTAAAAGATAGAACAAAAATCGTTTTGCTATATATCCTTCCCTCGAGCGCGAAGTAAAAATTATTATATTAACCAAAGTAACTTCGAGAAATAGGATCAAGTGGCTTTATGACGTCACAGACGTACCAACTTTCCACCGTACCCGGTAGCTTTCTTTTCCTGTTTAAAGTTTCCTGTGCAAACCGTAACTAACCCATGTTAACAAGGGCCATAAGCCACGCAATGACACGTATGTGACATCACAATGAAAAATCTGCACGCTAGTAGCTCATGAACGGCGAATCTCCAAAGTTTCTAACAAAATTCATTGTTTCGGGAGTAACGCATCGCCAACAATCATACATCAAAATTTCTTCACGTAATTTTGGGGTGTCTCTTGTCTTTTACAAGATGGCGAATCTTTGAATAGAAATTAGCGAGCTTGTAACGAGCAGAATCCAACTTAGGTCTTTAAGAAATCTGCACAGTACCGCCAAGAAGTACCAGCTTTTAAATTGTTGTTTTAATTTATTTCTCTTCCTCAACAAGAAAAAAAAGTTCAGTGCCTATCTCCCGAGGAAATTCATAAAAAGTCGCTAAATTTGCATAGTAGAATCAAGTCTTTTGGGGGTATAAGGGAGCTGGGGAGCCCTTCTGAGTTTGCAACCGTACCGTCTGCTCCTGTGTGCCCTAGCAGATCTCTTTTTATAGGCGTGGTGTAATCCAGGAGTCAAATTCGATCTTCAACGCTTTCACACTCGCCTTTTTTATTCTTTTTCTTTATACTTCTTTCTAAGCTTCCCTTTAGACTAGCTTCTTCTTTAAATTGAATAGGATTAAGTGGGAATCAAAGGAGCTTTTTTGACAAGAGGACGTGGAAAGGGGGGCAGAAGGGAGACTTGGCTCTTCTATTCTCCTTCAATAAAAGTTTGAAAAGTGATTAAATCCTTTTTTTTATTTTGTTGTCTTTCCTTGATCCCTAAAAAAATCTTGATTTATTTATCTCTTTTAATAAAGGCGTGGGATTCATTGGTGTCGTTGCAAGTGAAGAATCGGGCCCATTTCCTGTTCCTGCTCCTGCCCCTGATCATCTACTAGAGGCCCCAGCGGCTCCTCAAGGTAAGAGAGAGAAGAAGAAAAACACATCAAGGGAACCGCACGCAATATGCAAATAAAGGCCAAGGACGTGTTACTGCCCATACACACTGCTTAAGAAAGATCGAACCATAAGTCCCAAGACTCTCTTAAAAATATATATTCAGGGCGAATAACCTAGGGGAAAAATTCACCGTCAAAATCGCTAAGTAAAAAAGTAATGTTACAAGCCCCGCCTTTTCTAAACCGTTTGTTTTTAAGGCTCCCCGTAGAGCTTTAATTTGTTTCACCCTAGCTAGCATAAGATGGCGCAATGTGTTTTGTATGGATGTATTTGAATGCGCGTTGCTTCTGCGCATAAAACTCGTGCACGATAGCTTTAGAACCAAATACTCAATTTGCATGCAAGCTTACTTATAATATGTACTTAAATAATGTCTAGGGGTTAGCATTTTCCAAATTCCCGGTTTGGCAGGGTTTTTAGCGCTCCTTGAAAATCAATTTTATCCATTTGCGTTGTTCAAATTAAAGTAGTAAAAAATTTGAAACTTAAAGTTGTTTTTCCATTTATGTTCGGAATAGCTACTTTACTGTCAAGAGGTTTTGCAAAACTATCTCATGTACTTCTTACGCCAGAGCTTTTCACCGATCGCTCTTTAGCGTGTGTTCAGGACGAAACAGTAGAAACGTTTTCTCCCTGTCCCTTGAGAAAAAGAAACACACACAATAAAAAAGCAAGGGTAGGAAAGAAGGGTGTTTCTGAAAAATCTGATGAGAAAAGATAGGACTCTTGATCCAGATTAAGACACACTCTCCCCGAAGTTTATCCTGCTCACAGGGATTTTCAGTGGCTTTACAATAGAGGAGGGAGCACTGAGCCTATCCTTTGGTCGATTTTTTTTTTTAGTAACTAATGAGCAAGTTGGAAGGCATTGCAAGCGAACCATAAAGGTTTTTCTTGAGCCAACAAGAGATCGCGAGAGAAAGGAGGCATCTGGTTTATAGTAACCGCCCTACGCAAACAGCTGGAAGGCAAAACAGCAAAAGTTCTCCGAAAGTTTTAAGCCTAGGGAGAAGAAAATATTACTTTGGTGTTTCTGAATATATGCAGTACCTGCAGAACTAAAGAATTCGCTAGTAAGAACGTTTCGGGCGAGTAGCTTCAAAAAGAGGAATTTTTAGAATTTTTAAGAGAGGAAGAAAATAAAAGAGAAGGTTTTAACTACGGGGATCTGTTAAGATTCCCCTTGAAGCATTAGTAATATCATGTGCGCCTGGACGTGATTTTTAATTGGCGTGATAAAAGGCTCGGGACAGTACTACGGGGAGTGCTTGCCAAAAAGACCACGAGATGCTGAATAGAACGCTGTTAATGACTTGACACGGGGCCAAATGCTAATTGTCTTCAGGATCCGACAATTCTTGGCCATCTTTGTAGTTCCCTTCAAAATAAGGAAGAGAGAAACCGAAGAACGTTAGAAGAGGTTCGAAAATAAAAAGAAGCTTAACGAAGGACGATAGTCTAATTAAGTTATGGGACTCGCATAAGGGTTTTTCTACATGAAGTGGTGTACTATAACTTCAAACATGTGCTTAAAGAGCGTCATTATTGATTCTTTCCGTGGCTTTAAAACGCAGAAATCTTTGAAGCACCCGGAAAGGACCTAGTTCAAATATTCAGTTTGAAGTAGTGTCGCTAGGTGGCGTGGGAAACCAGTTAGCTCCAATATTTCGTAGAAAAACCTGTTGAATTTTAAATAAATAAGTACTTTTTTCTATTAGAATAATAAAGGTTTATATATTGTATACTTAGTTATATTTGAGGATCTTGGATTAGTTAAAATATTGTTGGTGTTTTTTTTTTAATGTAATCTTGTATAGTTTTGGTCACCTTTGAAACGCTACTAGAACTTTCTTAGATCATATACACATTGTATATTATCTAAGAGTACTTTGCTTTTTCCGCCACCCTTTTAAACAACAGGAAACTAAAATCTTTGTTAGTACGCAGTTAATTAGCCACGTCAGCCAAGTGTTAACTCATTCCATAAACCGTTACTTTTTACAGTGACTCATTCTCGGAAGTATTCGCTAGTGAACTCGAAAATTGATATAATTTTTTTTTTAACCTTTTGAAAACCTTCCTTCCTGCTGAGTCAGAACCCAGTTTACATATCGATATTATCCCCTAAGTGTTACGTGCATGTAAGTAAATATGACTATTTTACTACATTAAAAAAATTTCCAATAGTCTATTTCAACTGTAGCTCCCCACACACGTGATCAAGTGCATTATTGGACTAGCTTGACATCTTTCAAGTTCCAAAACGACTATCAAGAGCTGTAAGAACTTTACTAATTTGCCATTTTATACCATCATATTCCCTAATACACACCAAAAGAATCCTGGTGACCTTTTATAGCCATTAAAGTAATCGTAATTATGAGACTTTTCCAATCTTTCAACTGAAGGTAATTTGGATTATTATAGTGTCATAATGTTTTTGTAATATACATATTAAATTTCAAGAAGTGGTTGTAATTCCTTATCGCCAGATTATAAAGAGTTATAATTGATTAGGTATTGAGCATATTGAATCGGTTTCGGGGAATTTAAGTTGTGAGGACTGCTAAAAATGTATTAAAAGTTCTAGCGGGCGGTGAAAAAAAGGAATGACTTAAGAAAGAAGGGTATATGGTTAGAACATAAAGTAAAGGCGTAGGCCTTTTCTCGTCTCGACGTCTCAGCTGTGACCTAGTGTTGACAGCTCCAACTGGTAAGACAACTGTCAACAGTCACACATGCAATGGACGTTTGAGACCACACATATTCTGCTCCGAAAAACGTTTTCGAAAGACTTTTTCCAGACAGATTCCAAGGGAAAATTTTCGAAATGGAGAAGTCAAAATTGACTGACCAGCTCGAAAAATAGCCGAAAGAAATACACAATCTGGGTGCTGCTGCTCCTTTTACCTTCCAAACGAACCGCGTAGGGTTTCCCCCACATTTTCTCTGAACGATAGCAAAATGGAGCGAAATGCGAAATAAATTGGAAAATAGTCAAATAATTGAGATTTTGGTCCGTTGAAATGGTCTGTATAACTTGGATTTATTGTGAATAAAGGAAATGTATTTCAGAAATTTGCAGAAATGAATAGAAAATTTTTAGATTTTTAGATTTGGTAGGTTAAATCACAGATAAGATTTTAAGAATTTACATTTCTTGTTAAAAAAATCTGAAAGAGGAATTCAAGGAGCTTAAGTAGCTTCTGCAGCTCAAATTAACCGAGGAGAAAGGAAAGATGATAATCGATAGGCTTGCGAAAGCACGTTTCGCTTGTTCCAAAGTGCCGTAACGGATCCTTTCCCTCTGTGCTTCTGCATACTTGTCTGGGCAATTGATATCTCCAGGTTTAAGGAATGTAAGTTCTTAAAGCTCCATCCAACCCTAACTCAACCTCAGCTTATGTTTCCTCATTGCCTTTGAAACTTATCGTGGCCCACTAAAAATTCGTCAAAATTCCCTCTCTAAATGGTTCCTAATACCCCCAATGTTTGGGTTAATCAAACAAACTTCCCCAACAACGATGCTAATCAGTCAAATTAGTTGACTAACCCAATCCCACAAAGAAAGAGAGGGAGAGAGAGAGAGAGTAGGATAGGGTAAATGGACAAATTATGAAAATAAATTCCAAAGATCCGTCTACGACCGGAAATCAGTCCTCGCACATCCTTCCATCTTTGTTTTCTTGGAAAAAGAAAATCTCATATTTAAGTTTTGAAGCATTTCTTAATAAAATTAAAAATTTGTGCACTAAGAAAAGAAATAATAGTCTCCGTAAAAAAAGGAAAAAATTCTAGACAAGTGATATTTCCTTGAATTCTCGTCTTTACTTCGTGTGTACAACTCGCCGGAAAAAACGACCTAAAGGTATGGCGGGATAAATGTTTAGCTTATAAGAACTAGAATTATTTTATACATTAGTTTGTTTATTTTCGTATTCAAGTAATATATTACTTCTTAAGTAGCAAAATATCAAGTAATATCTTATATAATATCAAGTAATGTCTTAATCAATTAAACTATTTAAAACAAAAATTACAAAAAATTACAAAAAAGAAAAAATACAAAAATTCTGAGGACTTGGCTAATCAACTGTACTGTTATGCGGAACAAGTCCTTGAAGTAAAGGGAACTTATGTGTATTGTTAAATTAAATGTAAACGTTTGTGACGCCATTTAGGAGAGTTCTCTGATGTTTACTTAGGTGGCGGGTGTAGTTTCTAATAGAAAACGGGAGTAAAAAGATCCTCCAAACCTCCCAACTTGGTCCATTTGGTTGCCAAGTGTGGGAAAGTTTGTTCGATATATGGAGTGTATATAGAGTCTGAGGGAAAATGAATGCAATAAATGAATTCAGAAGCGCTTTTTGAAGATCATGAAGGTTTTGCGATTCTATAGAAATCTAGAGAATTCTTGTATTGAAATTTTGAAGTGTGACAGGGAGGTGGGTTGTTCAGTTGAGCTCTATAAGTTGGCATGCGAAGCCTATGAAAAGATGAGGTGCTTTTCCCCCAATCCTTTGTACAAACTCTCCCTCTTTTTCCCCACATACACCCCGTAATCCTATTAAGGAAACTCCAGCCCTTGCAAAGTTGTATCCACAGCTTGCATATCCACACAAACGTTTGGGTGGGAGGAGCCGAACAAGGTGATAATGGTGGGTGGTGTGATTCAAGAGTCTTAAATAAAAGTGCAGCAATGTGGGGAAAAATTTTTTTTTGCTATTGAACTAATGCTCTTAACCCATGTTTTGCCGAATTCCCGGCTTCATTCTCCGAAATATTTTCATAAAGAATTTCCAATGTTTCAAACATTCCAACGTAACTAAAAATCTCTTGTGATTCCAATGTTGTAGTATTTTCAAGGTTTAAGGAGTTTGGAATGGAAAAGCCAAGGGGAAAAGCTATATTTTAGCCTAAGGGTCTAGAATTGTTACTATAGGAATAGGGTACCTCAGGGTTGAGAATTCAATATTTGACTTGGAAGGGTAAGGAGTTCCTGCTGGGTTTCGTAAGGCTCAACTGAATTCTTTTCCTTCTCCATATGGAAAGGTGAAGGGCTCCATTCTAATACCTAAACGTTTGAGTATGTCTGTAGCCTTTCGTCCCATCAAAATATCTTTGAAGTCACACACCGTAGAGTACCAAGTGGCTTATATTGGCTTATTTTTCACGTCATTTGACTTGTTCGCCAAAAATGATTAGAAATCCCATGAATCTGTAGAGTTGAGCTGAACTTTCAAAGAGACTAACACTAAGGCCACAAAGCAATAATGCAGAGCTTCGTGACTCAACTGGAGTACCATCCAGTCATGCAACGGGTCCAGTCAAGGATTCCCCAATGGATTTTCATGATTTTCGTCTTCTAAATTATCAAAAATTCGATTTCGTTTCTGCGTACAGATATGTACTGATGATTCCACGATACTGTACTGATGATTCCACGATTTTCTATACCTGATTTTTATACACAAGGTTTTGTCTATACATTCTCTAATGGGTTCAGTAAGTCTTTTTACGATAGTACTAAACTTTTCTCACAGTCAGTTCGGGAATACGACCATTTTTAGCCTGTGTCGGATCCTCATCTTTTTTAATCTCACATACGACAAATAGAGAGATACAAAAAAGCTGCGGACTCTTTAACTGCAAAGAAACGGCTGATTTGACTCCATCAACATATAACATGTGCCCATAGGGCACACAGGACGAGGTTCAAAAGGCACTCTATGGCTTAACATGTCGTACATGGATAGTACATGCACCGCGACCTGGGATGAAAAAAAGCACAAGGAGATGGGAAAGGAGACCAAAACCATATATATACATTCACCAGCTGCCAATTTCCGCCCAAACTTGTAAATTTAGCCATATGTGCAAAGTGCGCATCGAGGAAACACAAAAGTGAAACAGGGAGGGGGTGAGGGGTGATTTCTAGGAAAAACCTTGTTCTTGACCCGCGCATTACCCCCTGGAGAGCCGTAGACGTGGTTATATTTCGACTTGTCGTTAAACGCCCCCCCCCCCCTAATGCTTGAAAACCAATCTTTTGAGGTCGTTTTCAGGACAACTTTGTTGTATTTCTATATATTTCGGCTGGCTTCTGGCTATTTCTCTGACTGGTTTGGACTTGCTTTTTTTGGTACAAAATAGCTACATTTTATGAAAAAAAATTAAATGTCGGGATTTGCTCTCCGATACTCTTTGAAGGTTCTTTGAAGTTCTTTGAAAATGCACAAAAATGCTTTCTGGGAATTTTTTGTAAGGGTGATCGTGCTCTTTATTTGTGGTTATTTTGGGGTTTATTTTATTTGGGCGGGAAAGCGATCATTTGTCTGTATTGTGAGGTTCTGGTCAGTTTCGGGTTTCCTTTCTCAAGGTCCTTAAACTGTTTTTAAGGTAAGGATGTTCCATTTCAAGTTTTTTTGTTATTTAAACCGTGTTCTTTAAACGTAATTCTTACAAAAATTAGAGCAGCCGGAAACATGTTAAGCGAGCAAGCAATAGTTAGCCGAAGTTATGCTAAGAGTCCGGCGAGAAGCTACTCTCGTTTCAGAGTGGATAGGGAACGATAATTCAACGCAGGCCGGAATAACGATAAGACCCGACTAAAGCTACGTTGTGCGTTCAATACAATGTTCTGGATCGATGCTTTTTGTGTGATCTTAGATCATTTCCGATCGTCGTCAACTTCTGTCAACCCGATCAGATCAAAAGTTGCAAAATTTCAGAAAATTTAGATCCGATCAAAAAGATCCAAATCGGTCAGATCAGATCAAAGTTCCGATCATTTTATGTAAAACAAAAGTAGGAATAAGCGGTGTTACGAACAGAATAGAAAAAATTTCGAACAGTGGCCACTAGACGGCCTGATTTTGGATCGGTAAATTTCCCGAAAAAATCGATCAGATCACTGCCAATTTAGGGTCAACGCCGATCAGATCAAATATGGCCGATTGATCTAATCTGATCTGATCTAATCTTTTTTAAAAGATCCAGAACACGGGTTCAATAGACGAAGCTCACTGCTGAACGGCAAGCCGGAGGAGAGTGACCAGTTCGGGTTGCATATTTTCAAACCCCAATCCGAACTACCACAGCGTTGCCGCTTGCTGCTAAATGAAACTGGAGGTATAGGGGAAAAGGAGGCGGGGAAATTCAAAAATGTTTTTAAAGGTTAGGTTAGTTTAGGTTAGGTTAATTTAGGCTAGGTTAGGTTTGGCTAGGTTAGGTTAGGTTAAGAGTAAGCAGATAATTTCAGACGTTAAAAGCAGTAAGATCAATGCTAAGGGCTGCCATTCTCCATAGGATTTTCTCTATACATGGTTGGTTCCATGGTTGGTTCGGATTGGGGTTTGAAAATACGCGTCCGGGTTAGACATCTAAGCTTATTCTCCGTAAATAAATTTTATCTTGGCAAGCTTAATAAAACCTTTCAAATGCTTTCGAAAGTGTATGATTTGGGGGAAAAACCCTACCAACCCTTTTGAGTTTGGATTACCGCGACAGTAAAAAATAATTCGGAAGTAACGTATAGGATTTTAATTGAGAAACAGGTTTTGAATTTAGGACGTGATTTTATTTTAAAATTAAAAAAAGTTGTGGATGAGTCTCTTATTGTTTTCCTTCCTTTCACGTTTTATCTAACACAAACACACGAACACACAGTATATATACACACCATGAAAGTTATTGGATGTCCCGAACTGTCAGCCGCGTATACTTGGGTATATTAGTTTTAACCACAAGACGCTCTGCATCACGCAGTTCACCGTTTGATAAAACAAAGCAGGAGGTCCTGACTACATAGTCTTTGCATATAGGACCGACTGCTGTGAACCCCAAACTCGAAAACGCCAACATTTTCCCTTTTTTCCTCCCTCCTCCTCTTTCTCCCCTCCCCTTCCCACCTCCTCTTCATGCCTTCTTAAGGAGTCCTTGACGTATATTCAAAGCATAAATAAAACGAAGTAAAAACTAAGGTTGAAGGGATAGTGTATTACGAGACCACAAATTCATGAATTAACCTCATGCTAAATAAATGATGATGATGAGGTCGCTTACTTATCTTGTACACGCTCTTCCCGCCTCTCTTCCCCCCCTCCCCGCTTTACATAGTGTAAACGCCCAACTGTGAGATCCAGGAGATTTAGGAAGGTAACAAGTTTTAGTGACTAACGTGATAAATGACATCGCTATTTTTACTCATATTAATCTTATTGTGGATTTTTTGGGGTTTAAGGAATTTGAGACTTTTTCTTAAGGGTTTTTAGACTTTCTTAAGGGTTTTGCAGATTTTTTAGGGTTATTTTCAGTTGCGTTTTTTGTTTAAGAGTGTGAATAAATAGAAAGAAGAGAAGAATTAAGAAAAAGCAGTTTTCGTTTTGAGAAGAGGAGTCCTGCTGAGTATTCTTTACCCTTGCTCCATTCCGTGTAATAAATTTTTCAAGCATATGCCATGCCGTGAGGTACTTAGTTGAGGTTTCTTAGCTGTTAAGAGGCCAAAGAAAAAAAAATGAAGCCCTTTTTCTCTAACGATAGAGTAGGGTATATATGTGTATACAGTTTGAAACGGTAGAAGATATTAGATACACGTAAACACCCTTTCCGAAGAAAAAGACTTTTGGAGGAGGTCGTAATTATTGGTCAGCGAGCGAAATAAAGTGGTAGTTAACAACCCCTTTACGGAGAAATTTGAAAGTGAGAACTTTCATGTTTTACATCAAAAATAATTTTTTGCTTAATTGGATAGCTAATGCTATTGATTGTACCTAGTGATTATTAAAGGAGGATATGACTCGAATCTTAGATTTTTTCTTTTTTTTTAAACCTTAAAAAACTTTTCTTTATTTTAAACACTTAAGCCTTAAAAAACCAAGTGGAATTTTAAAAATCGTGCAAAAAATCTACGTTTAGAAGATATTTTCCTTTGCATCTTGCGTTCAATAGTAATGAAGATATTAGAAAACGAAATTCCGAAAAAAAATGGAGCACGTGGTTTGCTGACATCAAAGACGAAGCAGTGTCGCGTGGTACTGGGGAGTTTTGTTTACTGTTTGAAGCATGGAAGTAAACAGTAACCATGGTAATCGGCTTCTTAACCCACGCCATGATGCGTCTGTGATGTCACGACCCAAAGTCTGATTGCCAGTAACTTATGAATTGCTAATGATAAGAAATTCAAACAAACACCGTCATTTGTACTTTTTAGAATGAGTTTAGACTACAAGCAGCCATCAAAATCATAATATGTATATGGTTTTGGTACGGCTTTTTCCCTTTTAAATTGTCTTCATGAAGAGGTAAATAGTTCCTTTTGTCTTGAAGAACTGGTCTTAAATTATTGGAATTTGTTGTTTTTTAGCGTGCATATTTTAGTATTTTAATTTTGCTCGTTTTCACAGTTATAGTAAATGTTGAATTTATATAATTATCGCCCACGATGAGCCTTAAATTTCAATTGATTAGAGTTAATATGACTGGAAAACAAAAGCTGGCATATTCGAATTATTATTGTTTGAATCACACGAACAAGTTCATGTAATGCTTCATTCGTATTGATAAAATTTAATCATACCATCCCTGTAATAGTTCTCAACATTCGACTGCGCTTAATCGGTAATTACATTAAGAAAAACAAAAAGAAAACATGAAAACTACACTTTGATTAGATCAAATCTTTTAGCAGAATTTATCCCCCAACTATAGCGAGGACATTTTCAGGAAGACAAAGTTCACACAGTTCTGTCCTTTCAGACCACTCGCTACAAATCAACTCCAAACCCCGTAAGCAAAAGATCTGATTGCATTGATCACTTGCGTATTGAATCGGCTGAGTACAAGTACGTGCGCACACGTGCCTTTTTTCATTGATGGGAATAAAGCAGCAATGTTACCTCGGCTGACTGGTCTTTTCCCTCGTAAATCTGTTGCTATACCAACAATACAAGAGCATCCCCTGAATCTCTCCCCCCTATCGGTTTTCATCTGTGCAATCTACTCTTCCCCATTCCCTTTTGACTTTTAACTGAATGTACGCAAATAGACAACATTTGCGCTTGGCATATGTGATTTGCTGCCAAACTTAAAACGGGTGAAATCGAGTTTCTGAGGTAATGGGGTATATACAGTGTGCGCTGCCGGGTTCAAACGCTTTCACTGGTCACCCACAACGTCTCCAAAGAATATTATTTAAAAAAGGCGATGACCCGTTTTGTCCAAATTTGGTCCTAAGAAGATGGATTTTAAGATCTGTAACAATCTGTAGTGTATAATAAGAATGTGATATGAATAAGAATAATATGAAAGCAGGCAAGTTGCAGGCCTATATCTATCTATCTATATTTATATCTATATATCTATCTATCTATATATTATATATATAATATATATTTATATTCAAGTTGAACGATTTTCTGTTGTCTAAGGCAAAACCGGCGCGCGCAGCGCACGACAAAAGTAGCTCTCTCCTGCCTGGTCTTGCCGGGGAAAAGCAAAGCTTCCCCCCTTCAGTCGTGCTCGGACCATTACGACCGTTTGACGTAGTGTTCGCGTTTGAAGGGAAGTTGTTGCGTGTCGGGTTGCTTCGTGAAAGTTCCAATTTGCCCTGTTGACGATCTTTGCTGACAAAAGTTGGCTTCAAAGAGGCGTGTGACTACCACGGTGTTTAAAAACACGATTCACTGGATGTTAGACCCCATTTTCATGCACTGACCAAAACTTGTGTTATTAGAAAGGAATTAATTTGGAATTCTAAACTATGTCACTATGGTGAACCTATAATTCCAGGAATCGGAGTGTGTAGATTAACGTTATCGTTATTATATTTTTTATTATGTGAAGATTTATGCATATTCGTGGAATTAGTAACTTAATAGAATGCGTGAAGGAAAGGTTCCGTGAATGAAAAATTAAATCAAATTAGATTAGAACCGTAGTCTAGCTCCAAAAGTCAGTTAAATATGCGAAACCGAAATTTCATTGAAGGATTAACACTCCAGTTAGAAGTGTGAACTTCCATTCTGAATGGAAAGATCTTTGTTTCTAAGAAACTAAGTAGTTTTATTTGTACGGAAATTTTTACATATTCCTGCGAGTCTTAAAAGTCTGCTTCCGTGGAACGGAGGTAGAAAAACTGGGTCAAAATGCTTTCGTGCAGATTTGATTTTTAATTTTAAGGCTCTTTGGTGATTGGCTCAAGTTTCAGTGCGTGACCGAATGGTGTTTGGACAAAGTTAGAGAAACCCACGTGTCTGTACTTCTTTTGTCTTGTATTTTTTTATTGTCTATACTACGTTGTAATTACTAGCCGAGGAACGCACGTGGTTAAATATCTATGAATATCTTTGTTTGGATTTCTAAGTTGTATTCTTCTTATTTCAGTGTGCTTTTTGTAAAAGAAGAGTTTGGGGATATAGGCTTCTTATTAGGTTATATTTACTGTAATTATGGAAGGTTAAGTTCCACATTAGTCAGTGAAGTCATTAAAAATGGGATAGCTGTCAAGGAAAGCTCGTGATGGATGAGAAAGTCATGTGGTCCGTTTTTAATTGGTTTTTATACCTGTAATATTTCGTGAGATGGATCACCCTTCGCTCTTTTCTGTAGATTATAGGGAAATTCCATATCGTATGGTGGCGTGTGTGTGTTATGTGTGTATATACTACAAGCTTTACACACACATCCTGAACACGCAAAGATCTGCGGGAGTAACTAGAGACCCTTGAGTCGTACGTTCTAACGAGTCACACTAATTTAGTCATGCACTCTGTCTGAGCTTCTCACGAATTGTACAGAAATTCTTTGGTTTTCTTGTTATTGTAATAATATAACAATCTTAATCAAATTAGATTCATAATTAGTAAGAGCAGTCAACTAGTTATGTTATTGATCTTGCTGGTAAATTGAAATTAAATAAATAAATACATTTAAAACTCCTTAGTATTCAAATGGTTCATTATGAAATTTGTCAAAAATTAATTAATAAATCTATTAAATTAATTAAGGACAATTACTATGGTAAATTAGCAGATATTAGGGACCGTAACGAAGAAGTAAGATTTTTTTTTTTACTGTTTACTGTTTTACTTTTTTTTACTTAATATGCTTTATTCAAGCTTATAGGACAGGTTAAGGATTCCAGGAGTCAAATTAATAATAAAAAAAGGAATTATATATCATGGCTGGTTTCTTAAGGATTATTTTTCGGTTCGCACCAAAATTGATTTATCACGTTCGTAAAGAAATGGAATCACATGTCGTCCGAATGGAACCCAGACATTTAATTAGTACCAACAACATGTTTTCCATCCATGACCTCGAAAAAAGACAAGCTGTCTTGATTTTTTTTTTCGGGGGGGGGGGGGNTTCGGGGGGGGGGGGGGGTTGGCGTTAAGCGGTTTTTTATGGTCACTTCGAAATTAATCATTGATCCTTCTTCCTAACAAGGAAATCATTGTTCAGAGCCTTGTAAAATAAATCCAAAGATAAGAAAGATTAAATTTATTAATACTTATAATTCACAAGTTATTAATACATTATTCGTAATTAGCAATTCGGAAAAAAATAATATACGAATTTATTTGAAGAATTATTCATTTTGAGTCCTTGAAAAAAAAAATCTAGACAGTTTTACTTAGGCTGTTTTCTGAAAACGTGACCCAGATAATTCCTTCCTTTTTTCATTAAAGAAAAACACTCGAGGCATTTGTATGGTCTGTTAGGTTGCTTGTAAATTAATCAAGCGAGTTTAGCTTTCTAACAAGGAAATTACGTTGAAAAGGATAAGAAATAAATCCAATGAATTTATAGCCTTTTTATATTATTGCATATTGTTGTATTTACTTTTTTTGCCATGTGACAACAAGTATGTTAAACAAGTTTGTGACAATCTTGTGTGTCATAAGGGCGTGAAAAGTTTTTGGGGTCTAACATCCTTGATGGTTTTATAATGTGTTTTCAACCACTTTTACAGCTCTTTCGAATATTCAAACGTCAAAAAAATTGAAAAAGAAAAGCCAAGAAAAAAGTGCCAACCAATTTCCGAAAGGATTTAAATTAACAGCAGTGCTAAGTTGAAACCTATTCTACCTTCCAACCATACAAACTGGTTTGGTCTCAAGTTGGTGACACGTGATTCACATGCGAGTCAACTGTTTGAATTGAATCAGCAGTGTTCTACGCTTTCATCTGAAGTGCACAGAAGAAGAAAAGCGTTAGGCACAAACATGTTGGGAACAAAAACTTTTACTAGAAAATGTGCCACTAATATCGATTTACTGCAATTTTTGTGTTAATTAGTTTTGAAAATCAGTGATTTTGGAAACTTTTTTGGATTTAAGACCGGCAATAGATCGGTGAAGAGAAGAATCGTGAGCTGGTGATTCCTGGAGTGTGCCCCAGCACGTTTTTTATTCAGTAACGTCCGGTTGTACTGCAAAAACGAAAAGCGAGAAAATCGATTCGAAGAAAAAAGAAAGTGGAAAAACGAGTTTGGTACCAAACGTCAATTTTGGAGCTCTTAATTGGGAAGTTAAGAGCAAGAATTTAAACTTTTCAACATATGGAACACGAATTTGTTATTCGAAGAAAGATATCTGGATGAAATGTTCAGTTGCGCCAAGTGTTAAAATTGTTGAGGGAAGTTTTTCGCTTTCTTTAAAAAAAGGTGGAGGGGAAAAAAGCGAGTAAGAATTGCCATGGCGTTGCCATTGTTGCTGCTTTGGAACTCAGTGACCTTGGTTTTTGCAGTCGCTCATGCGTCTGTCTTTGGAGGCGTGCCCGTCTTTGATGAAAACGGTAAAAAGAGCAACACTCCTTATTTTGCAACACTTAATACGTATAAGAATTTAATATAATTTAATCAAATACTCATTCAATATGTTAAAGTAATACTCGTTTGGATTTCAATTGTAATAAATAATAAATGTGTAATATTTTTGTTTATAAATGTCGGTTGGTCAGCATATACGGGAGTAATGTTCTTTAAAAAAGCATGGTTTAAAAAGCCAAGTTAGACGAGTTAACTTGGAGTTGAATATTTCTAAAACTAACTTAACTGTTTACAATGTCGTAAAAACAAGCATTCCTCAAAAGTTGCCAAGTTTAAGTTTAAAGTCAGTTCCTTTTTTTATTTACTTCTATGTAATTTTTTTTAGCGCGTACAGTATTTCTGTCCAAAATGAATTTGAACATCAAGTGGGCAACCTTATACACGTTCAGTAAACCACACCATAAGCACTTGTTCCGTCCCTTTCGTTTGCCTTTCCTTTTTCGGTCGTCCTCGTCAGTTTGTGTACATGTGCACAACACATATACACACTGACTCTTCCTCCTTTTTAAAGTTGCCACAGCTGCAAAGAATCTTAAAGGTTCGGCTCACTTTTAAGCGTGCGGAAACGATACATCAATCTCGTTTTTGAAAAGTTTTCGTCTCCAAAAGTTTCGACCGTTGGGACGTCCTCCTCCCCTCTCTCTCTCTTTTACACACACACGTACTCACACACTCACATTATACACACATTTACTCGGCCATAGAGTTATGTATATGTAAGGAAAGAAGTAAGAAAAAGAAGGCAAAGAAGTCTATTTGCATAACCCTCCTTCCCTCCTCCCCCCTTTTTCAAGTCAAGCCACACCACTGTCTTTAAATGGTTAATGATGAGGATTGCCCCCCCCCTCTCCCTTGTTATATTTCCATTTGACACCTTTTCCTTTAAACCCTGTCACTGTACTTACTTATTCGTGTCACTTGGTGTGATGGGACATGACAAACTGTCAAGCATACGTCATAAAAGGCGCGCAACTTCCGGAAAAGGAGAAAATTATCGGATTTTTTTATTTCTTACCTAAAAAAAAGTTCTTGGGATTTTAAGCGTGCTTAATGATAGGGTTTTTGGAACATAAACACGCATGCATTTTTTAAACTCCGTATAACGCCTTTTGGGAACAACCAAGTGAACAAGTTTCCTTTTCAAGGAAATTGAAAAAGAAATAAATGGTTCTTGTTTCTTTTTTGGAAGGATGTATAAACTTTGGATATGAGAGCTACGAGTATGTGTATATACCTAAGGAGGGGTTTTATGACCTGTCCAAGGTGTGACATACCCATGAGATTACAAGTTTTTTCCTGGGGGGAAGGGGTCAGCTTTTTACGTAACGTTCATTTGGTATTCAGGGATTATTCTAGAGTATGGCATTTCGTTCTTCTCAAAAAAGATTTAAAAAAATAAATAAAATAAAAATAGTAGAATATTAAAAGGCATAAGCCATTTGGAAGACAGAAAGGAAGAGAGAGTTTGTTGGACTTTTTTTATTCAGTTTGTGCAAAGTTCTTATTTTCATTTGGATCTAGAATGACTGAGCAAAAGGGCTTGGGCATAAGGGCAGTTAAAGAAAGATGATGGACGGGCCAACCGAAATCCCGTAAAAGTGCCACGCCCCCTTGATGTTAGTTTGATGGAAATGTATAAAAGTTTTAGCTCAGAGAGAAAGAGAGATAAAAAGACACTCTGACAACTCATTTGCGTACGCAGAAAACTTTTGCCTTGTCTGGGCTGATAATTAGGAAAAAAAGAGTCAAGTTGGGAGGTTTGGAGGTTCTTTCCTTTTTTTGTTAACGTTTGCCCTGGGACTGTGTGACGTCACGAGTGCGAAAAAAGGGGGGGGGGGGTAGGAATTAGCGCTGAGCTAAGCACTCAATTTTGTTTGTTTTTAATGAGCTTAGGAAATATATCTAATAATGGATATGAAGTTTCAGAAACCGCAAGTTTGGCAATTTCGAAATTTAAATACTAATTGGCAATTTTGAAAACCTCGAAATAGTGTTAAAATGTCACTTAAAATCATAATTTTTTGTAAAATTCTTAAAAGATCTTTCTAGATCTACTTTTTATTTAGAAATATTCGTAACTTAACAGGAAATGTTAACGAACATTCGAAAGTAATTGAAGACTTAACTAATGAACGAAAATAATTAACTCAACCGAAGCTGTATTAAACTTAATTGGAGAGAACAGAATTACACAGGAATTTCTTGTCTGAAAATACAAAAAAAATAATCATAGTTAAGCACAATTTAACTAAAGAAACCTTAATTAAATGGAAGGCTAATTTACGTAGCACATATCGTATTTCTGTATAGAAGTAAAGAAAATTCCTTTGATGACATCATACAGTAAAAAAGGAACGACTAGAAGGGGCTCGATTTCCAGTATCCTTGTAATTTGTCTCATTGCCAGTAATTAAAAGGTGTTTCCTCACCCATCTTAATGTGAAATTCGAGAATCGGTATTTATCTCCCTTTATACAGTATGATTTTCTCCAAATGAGCGTACCTTTTTGTTTTGTTTTTTAACATTCTTCGAGCTTGGGTCACTTTGTTTTATCAAGATCCCTAACGTTTGGGATCGTCGGCATTTCTCCCAAGTGGCACCATTAGGCTTCACATTAGCATAATTACGGGCTTATGCATATACTTCCCTATAGCTAACGTAAACTAATTGTTGCCGGATGAGGATAGAAATAACTTCTCCCAGGCGCCCCGCCCCCACCTGTGTTCACAAGAACGTAACTTGAAACCTTTTGTGCCAAGCACAATATTTACACTCGCCAAAAATTTGCATAAACAAACAGTTAAAACAAAAACTTTAAAAAGGTTTTCAGAATTTTTCCTAAGTTGAAGATTATCTCAGTTAGCTTAAACCTTGAAAAAAGAGGCAATTTACAGGACTGAGTTAGGAGTTCTATGTAGTATAACGAGTTTAATTCATTCACTTTTTTTGCAGCGAATGGAACCTTTCATAGCAAATACGTTATTTTAATACTCTTTCAATTGTTCCAAAATTATCATCAAATTGTTATAAAATTGTAATAAAAGTGCACAATTATTCGCAGATTTTACTCCTTCAAATCAAATTAAAAAATTGTGAATCAAGCACAAAAAAGAGATTTTTTTTGTTTCAAAACCTTAAAGAAAAGAATATCGCTCGTAAATTTAGCGGAACAAATTAGGCTAGGGTTTCCGATCCTTGACATCTAAATCCCAGTTTGCAGACTTAAAGGAATCTCTCTCTATGAGAAAAAAAGCAGCAGCAGCAGCAGAAGGAAATCTACGAAGCTTGCATGTCTGTGTCGGCTGTGATAAGCGATTTTGCATACATAAGCGAGTGGCACACTTCTCTTTTAGACCCTCTAATATGCTAACATGTGAAAGCCCTAACCCAAACTCCTTGATTCCACTAAGGCTTTCTAAGCAGCAGCCTCTCCTATATATACTCTTATTGCGATTCTTGCATGCACACTTTAAATCCACGAGAGAAGTCCAAAAGCGAGAAAGAGAAGAAGGGTTTCTATATAACCATGTAATTAAAGCCCCGGCATCATTACACTTAATGAGAGACGCGGAGTATGGACTCGACGGAACACCCAAAAACCCCTTAACCCCCTCCCCTCTCCTTATGTTTCTTCTTTTTTCTTTTAAATAAATCTTTTAACTTTTTTTGTTTTGTTTTTTTAAGCAAAGTTTTGAATATTGTATGCCCTTCGCGGTGCACCTTTCACACCCTTTGGCGCGCTCAAGTTTGTTTGCTAATGGCATGCTAAAGGTATAGAACGAATACTCTCCTCCAGAATTCCCGCTTGGAAAAATTTTGGCCGTAAAGAGAATGTAAGGACGTTACTTTTGAGTTTGGACATCTTTACATGTAACAAGAAAGGAAAACCCAATCCAGTAGACGGGTCTAACAGACGCAACTCAGCGGGGGGATACTGGATAGTTGCGTTTTGAATTTCGTTTCGAGTTTTGACCATCCCTTTAAAACTTAAAATCCATGGAACCCATGGCCCTTTTCCTCGATCCACCCCAAAACTTTGTCGGGGTTTGGTGGTTAAATTCTTTGGGAGTCGAATGACTTTTACCACTTGGTGGAATGTTTCTTCACTTTTGGTACACAAAAAATAAAAAGGAGGATTGTAAAGCCGCTTGAAGGAATCTTTTCCAATTCCGAAGACTGAAATTCTAGACGAAAAGGGTTACATTTTGAAGGTGTTTTTCTTTTAGTGTAGTGAGTCTATATGATTTAGAATGAAATGGTGAAGACGTGGGAAAACGGTGACGAAAGCTTGGGAAAAGGATACAGCCATCAAAAATCACTGATTTTTGCCCTCTACATTATTCTAAGAACGTCGAGCTTTGCTGATTAACTTCAGTTAGACGAAAATTTTTGTTGAACTCTTGGAAAGCACGCTGGCAGTAAAATAAGGGATAGATATTCCTTATGAACGGCTGTCACGGATTTTCCACTCCGGCGAAAGAAAATTTGCAAATTTGAGTTCAAATTTGCAGAACTTTAAAAGGCAGTGGACACCAAAAATTAACGGATCAAGTGCAAGGTTTGATCAATTTCACTGTGGAGGTTTGAATGGTTTATTCGAGTCTATACACGATTCTAAGAAGGAAGAACTTCAATCCAACGTCTCGTGATAAACCGTGCACGAGCTTGGGTCGTGACGTATCGGACGTCTCATGGCTTTGGGGCGCTTGTTACTGTTGTTATACTGTTTACTCTCATGCTTTGTGCTTCAAACCCGATAGCGCATGATGGGGAAAAGTAGATCTGGAAAATATATTATTTTTTTGCTCTATTTTATAAGACTTCTTTGTGTTTATTTGCAGAAAAAAGATAGTAGTCAAATACTGGTTTGGTACTAGTACTAGCCGAATTGTTTATTTTTGGGAGAGTTGGAAGTAGACAGAAATAAAGGGATGAAATGGAAGGTGGGGTTAGGAGGGGTTAGCGGTGGACGGTGTAATTTCGGTTCAGGTATAGCGAACTGAATCAATCCTTCGTATTTGTGTCGTGTCTTTGGATGGTCGCTTGAAGAGTCATTATCTGTAATGTGTCTTACACGTGTCTTTAGGAGCTTTTCTCCGCTGTCAGTTTATAGGGTAACCCTTTGACTAGAGTCCTCTCGTGTATGGACTTGATTGGGGGAAGAAGCTGGAGTTGTATGGGGGTCTATTGTCCTATGTAAGCGGGAAATTCTGGCGATAATTAAGGGGAATGGCGGTTCTTGTAAAGCTCTTTCGTTAATTTGTCAGGAATTGATTGGATCAAGACTTACTTCTTACTCTTTTCTGCGTAGCATAAGGGAAATAAAGCGCATAACATACATCTTGCAAATAGCGCCTCCTATTTTAGGTCGAAGAAAGCTTTATTCCCTAATTATTCTTTACAGAATTTAGAGCACATTTTTTGCTACAGGAAATGTTGAACCCTCTAATCGAACTTTTGAAATGGTTTTATAATTAAATGTTGTGCTACAGTTTACTTCAAGGAAATTTGATAATTGAATTAGTAAAAAAAATTAGTTTTAGGTTTAAAAGGCCATTATAGCTATTTCTGGCTGGGGATTCTTTCAACCATAGTCCGGAATTGGGCTAAATTAGGCTTGTATATATAAGCTCATCTTTGGTCCAAACGCAGAAAACCAGAGTATCTTCTTTTTCTTAAGCATTGGGCGTGTCCTTTCGAGCCCAATATGTTGTGTATGTGGTCCTGTGTATCCCTAAATGACTCTTCTTCCTCTTGGTCCATGAAGGATGATGTTCTGAAAGATGTGAGCACGTGTCATGTCTGTGAGTGGGAAATGAAGCGAGAGTGAGTAGAGACGGGCGTTGTTCGCATGCCAATGACCACCATTTCGGGAAGGTGATGAGTTGCTATTACCTTTTTTTCCTTTTCTTTTCCTTTTACTCCATTCCTGGACGTATTGCAACTATTTCTTGGCGTATTAGTATTGCTCTGTCGTCTCTTTTTTTAAACTCCGGTTCGTTCTTTTGTTTTTTCCCTCCGTTAATAAATTTCTGGAGGCTTATGAAGAAAAAGTTAACGAGAAAGAGCCTCCCAGGCAAAAGCCCCTAGCCTCAGCACTTTGGATAATGAAGCGCAGAGCGAATCTGAGCTTGTGCTTCTAAGCTTTGTTATATTATAGGTCAGAAAGGTTGAGAAAGATGCTGAAATTTTTTCTTCTTCATATTCTTCTTCTTCTTGCAAAGCTTCTCTTTCTGGAACATGGTTGGTACACATATGACTTATATGAATGCAGTTCTTGTGACTACAGCTCACTTCTCTTTCTTTTTTTTTCTTTTTTGTCGTCGTTTTTTGACTGATAAACGCTGATGAGAGAGAAGGGGGGTTCTTGAGGAAGTCATCTGGGTCGTCGTAGCAACGGGGAGGAAAGTCAGGGCAATTTCTGTGTTCTTGATAGAGCTAATCATCAAGTCAAGGCAGGAAATGAGTTCAAAGCGCGATTTCGTTTGCTTAACGTGTCATCCATGGCAACATCAGTGAACCCAACCAGCACCAAACGGAACTGGTTCGTCTTTTTCTTTACAGGAAGTGTTTTCCTTTAAAAAAGTGTTAAAGATGTTAGAAAATAACACTTTGTTAAGTCTTCTTGCATCTTATCAGGATGTTTTTAATTTGTTTTTGTTCGGTGTCCAGAAATGCGTTGTTTATCCAGTTATGCAAATAGTTTCGCTAAATTCTAGGAAGTCACGCCAGCAGTAATACAGGGGATATAAAGTATTCCTTATAGTTGTCTGTTTCAGATTTTTTTTTTACTTTGCGAAACGAAATTTTCCATTTGGACATTAAAACATAACACGTTGTTAAGTATTGTCTTATCTTATTGGGATGTTTTTCATTTTCTTGTTGTTCGGTGTCCAGAAATGCGTTTTTTATCCAGTTGTGCAAATAGTTTCGCTAAATGATCGGAAATCACGCTAACAGGAATACAGGGATAATTATTCCTTATAGTTGGCTGTTTCATTTTTTTTTTATTTTGCGAAGCGAAATTTGCCATTTGGATTCTAATTTGCGTCGCCCTGGAACCGCAATAGCCAATGAAACCCACCAAAATCCCATGTTGACTTTCTGGTGGATTCTTGGAGTGCGCATTGTGAACTTTGCTTCAACTTATTATGAACAGCCGTTCAGTGAGTGATTGGCATGCAAACTTCGGGTCGTGATATGTCACGGACGTGTCATGGCGTGGTTTAACGGCGCTTGATAACGATGGTTGCTTTTTACTACCGGGCTTTCCCGAGTCAACAAAGGTTTAGGATACCATGGAGAGTGATATGTCTGTAACGTCAGAGAGCCACATGATCACTTTTTGGAGATTTTTTTGTTTAAATAATGTAGCGTTTTATAGTATGCGTAAGACGGAAATAAAGTAGAATTTTGCTAAATTTGTGAAGACAACGTTGTTTTGTTGGTGGCTGTTGCCCTGTCAAAGAGAACATACGTGGAACATACTTTGTAATTTATTATTATTTACTATAATATGAGAGAAAAACGCGAACTAAAGTAAGAAGGGAGCAATAGTTGCCAAAATTGCAAAAATCCCAGTAAACCTTCAATTCAAAAGGAACGAAACTTGAATACCCACGTAAGTGAGAATCCAATCTTCCCCCTTCGCTTGTCCCTGTCCCTCCCCTTTCTCTACAATTATAATCCAATATTTATGAACATTTATGAACAGGATTACAAAACCCCTCAATCTCTCTCTCTCTCTCTTTGAAAAAAAAGAACTCTGGACTCCTGCCCATAGAGTCAATCACTTTCTACTAAAGACCGTTCCTCCTAGCCCACCCTTTCCAACCCTCCAAAATCTCCCCCAGGAGCTCCTTCTACTCTCTAGGATGAATTAAGAGCAGCTTCGAATGACTCAAGAGTAAAAAAAAAATCCCTATCCTATATGTCATTATTGTCCAAGCATGCGATTATTCCGTAGTAACTCCCTCCCCTTCTACCCATTGCCCGTTTTATTGCGAGATATTTTTTCGATTTTCAGGGTCTTAAGAGTCGCCAACTAATTGAATACGACGGTACAGTACGTGTGATTGTGTATGCGCGTGTGTTATATTTGAATATTGGGAGGATGAGAAAGGGGTGAGTTTAGAAGAAGGAAAAAGTTTGACCAGGATTTGTCAAGGGTAAACGGGTCCACAGGAAGTTGGGAGAGAGAAAGAGAAGTTTTATGACAAGTCCGTCACCGTTGGGGGGGGGGGGGGGGGGGGGGGGGGGGGGGGGGGGGGGGGGGGGGGGGGGGGGGGGGGGGGGGGGGGGGGGGGGGGGGGGGGGGGGGGGGGGGGGGGGGGGGGG
>JAGJRO010000703.1:0-57557 GCA_022832285.1 Lepidurus apus apus | reverse complement strand
CCCCCCCCCCCCCGTCTTTTTACCCCCCGATTTTCTTGTGCTCTTGTCACTCACTCGGCTTTTGTATAGCCTCGTCACCCCCAAAACTTTTATGAACCCTATAGCTGAAGCAGTAAAAATAGCCATGCTTGTGTCGTCTCTCACTCGCTTTCTTCGCTCTCTTTGGGAGTCCAGTGTGCAGCAGCATCCCTGGCAATCAGTAATACCCCTGAACACTTTTGCGTTTCTCGTTACGGGTTTTAAAGTCAACTGCAGTTACCCTCAAAAAAGATTGGGGCATTCTCAGAGTCCTCTAGCCCCTCTCCTCTTTTATCCCTTTCTCTCAGGCAAATTGTAAAAGCCCTAAAACTTGGGTGTAAAAGTTCCCAAAGTGCTGTCATAAAAATCGAGACAGTTTGACTAAAGCTGAGAAGGCGCGGATTTTCTAGAAAAGAAGATACATACTACGCACGCCAGCAAAAAAGCGTACTTTTTATTATTATTTGAAGGAAAAGAAAACATGTTTCTTTTACAGACTCCGGAACAAGCAAACGTATTACCCTTTATGACGTAAGGGCTGCGAGGGTGGAAGAAAGAATAGGAAATACTATTGTACTAGTGTAGTTGTAAACTGTGTATAATACCATATGTAGTGCACGTGGTCAAGTCCAACTAGACATTTATGTAGATTTATAGTCGCCCAAATGTTGCCAAAAAATTCCTTGGGTAATTTCACAAACCACCAAGTTAAGACATGTTATAGTTTAGAAAATAGTTACAAGCTGACAGAATAATTTTACTACTTACTTAGAAAATTGTGGATTATTTACAGAAATTTTAGATTATTTTACAGAAATATAACTTATTGTATAAAAATGTAACAATTATTTGACTAATTATTTTATGAGAATTATGTGAAAAAGTTTGTGAATTATTTTACGAATATAAATATTGTACGAAAGTATTAAAAAAAATTAAAAAAAAATTTTGAACCAGTTTTGCCTAAATTATCTAGCAAGAATGCTAACTAAATGACAGAAACTAAAGGAACCTGAGCTCAATTTTACTCGAATTAAAATGTGTACAAATTCAAGATTCCCATTTCCCCGTTTGGTGTACTTTTAGCACTTCCTAACAACTTGGCAGATTCCATTCCGTTAGAAGAGACCCTTAGATTTTGCTTTATTTTTTGTCTCTGTGAAAAAAAGCAAAAAAATCTCGCGCTTTCCGTCAAGCAGAAGAATCGTCTTCCAGATTACGTTACACAGCCATTTCGTTTCTTTTGCCGTTCCAGCCCACCTAAAAAAGAGGATAAAAAAGGAAACGTTCGAAGGGTTTTCTTTCTTAGTGCGCAAATTTTCGTTCTGTTTTTTTTTTCTTGCGCCCATGTCAAGGTAAAATATAGAAAGAGGGAGAGAAATCAGGCCCATTTCTATAGTCAAGGCCTTTTGCTTACGCTTTGCCATCATATCCGTCACATAATGGATGATAGGGACTTGGGGGCCCAGAAAACGGAGAGGCAGGAAGAAATCCATCGGAGCGACATGGACGTATTGATTACCGTTGTCGAGTCTTATGATTTCCTAACGATTTGTGTATAGTTTTTGGGATCTTAGGTCTCTTCCCTTCCAGTATATATATATTTTTTTTAAACTTTTTTCACGTTTTCTCTTACATAGTCTCCACTTAAGAAGGAACTTGTTTCCTTAAGGCTCTCGTGTAGCTTAGTGTGTTGTAGCATAGCTACCACAAGGGGGTGAAACATGTTTTGTATGGGTGCAGTAAATGAACGCGCATGGCTTGTGCGCATAAAACGGCGCGCTTGGTAATTTTATAATCAAGTACTCAATTTGCATGCAGTTTTGCTGTAATAAAAGTACACTATAGTAATGTCTAGAAGGCTAGTGGTTTCTTAATTCGCGGTGTAACTTTTTTTCGCCAAGGTGAAAAGTTACCTTTATTAGTGTGCATTTTTCAAACTAGTGAATGCAACTTTAAGGAGAGTTTAAGTGTCCTGTCTTCCAAAGTTCATTAAAGACTTCATTTGCCTTAAAAGATTTTGCACAGATCTTGTATAATTCTAGTGTTTCTGCGTTCCCTGTGCTAGCGTTAAGTTATCGTAAGACGAGTATTGTTTTTCGTTTTAAGAAATTAGTGCCATATTACTTCAGAATTGGTTTGCTTTACTGTAATACATTTATTCTTATCGATAAATAGGAACATCAATCTAACTGAAAGCTGACTGAAGAAAATTAAGGTTCAACGAAGTGTCTTGTTCAGTTACGGTTTTGCTTCAATGGGAACTTGCACGTCTGTTTATGACAGGTGTCACTCTTCTGTCTTCTCGCCCTACACGCTGTTTAATAAGATTTGTAAAAAGCGTTAGGGGCAGCAGTGCATAGGTAATGAACCTTCCTCAAGCTATAGACATTTTCGACCCCCTTGCTCCTCCTTCTGCACCCGGACCCACCCCTTTCCCTCCCCTCCAACCGTATGAGTCGTGCTCGTTAACATATACTCAAAAAGTCCCCTTCATCCTCCTTGTGAGATACAGTTTGGCATGTTTGCTGCTGTTGACAGTTTCCTTCTTCCGTTCTTGGCTTTTTCTAAAAAAAAAAATCCCCTACCACCCAACCTCACCCCAACCCCCGTTACATCCTCCCTTTTCGCCCGAATCATTGAATTCGTAGCGGATTCTGCGTACGATAGCGCTCATCATGAGGAAATTGCGTTTTTAAAGCGAGTTTTTCTTACTTGCCTTTTTCTGGTTTTCTTTTATCCGTTTATCCTTGAATAAACATGAATTAATTTGAACGAGAAGTATTTGAATACATTTTATTAAATACTAATATTATTTCGAAAAAAGTTTCCTTAAGTCATGATTGAATAGTTGATTAGCTTGAGCTAGAATTAATTATTTTTATTATTAGCATTACATTCCAGAATATATAAGTAACTATTACAATTCTAATAAATCCACCTCTTTGGAATCCCTTAATCCTTGGAGTGGAGGGAGGGCACATAAAAGAGACGGAAAGACAACTTTTCCTTTATTAACCTTTTTAAAAAAAAATATAGAAAAAAAAGAAAATACAAAATAGAGCGAATATCCTTAGGAAAAAAAGGAACGCTTGGATTGTTTAGAAAGGACTTGTAACTTGATCGCAGCGTGGGTTGGGTCCACATGGATAGTACTTAATGAAGGGGAACACGAACTGTCACTTGCAATCACCACAAGGGAAACAAGACTTCAGTAAAGTAAAAACGCCTGTTTCTCACCGTACTTTTCAACCCTTTTTAACCACCTTATCTTTCACACCCCTCAAAGTAAAAAAAAAATCCCCTGACTTTTCACCGAAAACGAACATAGAAGCCTTAAAGAAGGAAAAAAATCCCCCCCCAAAAAAACATGTTTCCGATTTCGTTAAAAAAAAAACTTTAGTTGAGTTTTATATCCCCCTTTATAGTCATTTGATCACTATCCAGTCCGATGATTTTCCATTATATATCCTGCCCCAAAATGAAACCTTATCAAACTTGTTAACAAAGTGACATCCCCTACAAGAAATTGATCCCACGATAACAAAAAAGTGAAAAAATCATGCATCTGTTAATGAATAATTATTTACTAACGATGGTAATTAGTGATTATTTCTTCTAGGTTCTCGTTTTTTTTTCTTTAAAAAAATAAGTTCTTGCTTGACATGCAAATGAGCTTACATCGAAATAATTTTCTTTTACGTTCGAATAATTGTGTTTGTTAATTCTGAATAAATTCGCGATATGTATTTAGGGTTCTAGTGGACTATAAAAAATAGGGACCAAACGGACCCCTTGTATAAATGTATTAAGCATTAAGGAGGGTACTTGTACTATGTGGTATTTGATGGGAGAGTGGAGTGGTCAGAATCGATTTTCAGGACTCCGCGATACTAAACAAAGTAGTCTATTGCCACGACAACGGTTTTTCGTTTTGCTGAGATTGCTTTTGATGGTGTGCTGCTTACTGTGTATAGGCAGTCTTATGGGACTTTGAAACAGCCTTTGCGGAATGCAAAATTATTGGCTAAGAAGGATAAAAAAATGTAACTCATTTTCCCTTTTTTGTATTTTTCTTCTCTTTAGTTTGGAGTCATGGATTGGCGGTTGGAAATCCGCAGAATATGCCCGCGGTGGATGAGTATGATTATGATGCTTATGAGTACGATTCAACAGGGAGCAAAACCTCCAATGATACTTCAACACCTTTAAGGTAAATAAAAAAAAATCTCTATTTAAAACAGAATATTATAAATACCTTTCTAAATTCGATGGTAAATTTAAGCATTAAATAACTACTTAATAGTAAATTTTAAATAGTTAGTAATAGCTATTATAAAAAATTAACAGCTATTTAACTAGCATTATCACATTTAAATATTAAATATCGATTGACTTGTAATGGTGCTTTTGAATATAAATTAGAAGTGTCCCGAAATGTCTCGAATTAGAACTTTTTAGCTTGTCCTTTTTTAAAAAAAACTAATATCCAATCAATTAACTTATTTTTAGGACAGGGACACCTCCGCCTTCATTGGAAACCACCCTACCACCTGAAAAAGGTAAAAAGGAAACGCAGTTTTTTTCTGTTATATTAATTATATAAGGGAATCTGACACGAGCAATGAGTTAGGTTGCTATGGCAACCGCAACCAGAACCCTGGGACTTTTTGTCCGTTTTTACATTAAAAACAACAACTTTATAATGAAAAAATTTGGAGATCGTAAGAAGAATTTTTTTTAAAAAAAAGATTATATTTATTATTACTTCGTATTTTCTTCTCTTTTTTTTGGGAGGGGGGGTACGTATCTGGTCGCATTATTTCTCGTGAAATGTCCAATACTGCGGGGAACGTGATGGATTAAGCCAAGGCCAGATTGCAATATAACCCGTTGGCTTGCAATTATCCTTACAGCAAATCCCCCTTTTGCTCCGATCTTCATTTTCTCCCTGTCGGGGGATTCTGAGGGTGTCGTTAGGGTAAAAAAAAGAAAGAAACGAGAAGGGTGGGGCGGGTTTATAGATAGACAAAGAGAGGGCACATACATACATGAGCCAACGCGCACTTATACGATCACGAGAATTGATGAATTTCCCTTGTTCATCCATTTCGAGCGAGAGAGTCTGGACTGAAGGAGGAGAAGGGAGGACAAGGGTAAAGGGGGTTTATATATGAGGGACAATGACTGGTCTTTGTGGGTGAAGGAAATCATGCCAGATCAACACAGACACGAAATACTTTTGGGCTGCAGAACATCCGTGTGGTCTTTTGGATAAAAAGTCCGTTTGTTTATATAACGTGTGTGGCACAGTTTAGGTTTTTGCCCTGAACTGTGACTTGGGTGTATTGCCAGACAGACTGAAAAGCATTAGCATTTTTGTTTATTCTTTCTTTTGAAAGACAGTGGTGACTCTTGGGGACATCCGAAATGCTGTACAGATTGACCCAGTAATTTTGTAAGAAATGTTGTACGACGAACGTTTTTTTGTTCAGAATTAGAGGGCAATGCTTATTTAAAGGACACTATTGGAGGCACATTTAAATTCGCTTTTCGCGCCAATTTATGCTTACTGTATTTTTGTCATTTTTTAGCCCAAAAAAGTAATCTGAAATAAAAAAAAACTCCGGATGAAACACAAGATGCACACAGTATTCGTTTTGATGCACCATGTATGCAAAATACTTTCAAATGCGATGGAAGTGTTTATTTTCTAAAAAAAACTCGGATCAGCAGTAGATTCTGAAGTCTGTAAAGAATAACAAAATGTTGAAGAGTGGGAGAGAGAGCTGAATATGAAATGTTGCGTATAGACGTATATTTTCGTTTCGTTTTCGTTCGTCGCCCTTGACTTGGGCTCTTTCTCGAGTATTTGTTGCAGCGAACCAGGTGTAGCTATATAATAGTTTTCTTCTCTCTCACGCTCTCTCCCTCTCTTATAAGAAAGCTGACTCGCTTTTTTTCTGATTTTTTCGCTCTCACTCGTCCGTGTGTGCTATATGACTCACGTGAAATGAAGAGCCCTCGAGTTGAGGAGTGAAGAGCACTTTTCGCACTCCTCTTGTGCACTAAGCTGATAGCATTTCCTTCTCCTTCGCCTTTTTTTGCCATTATGTCTGTTATTATTTCTTAGAGCAGGAAAGAACTGGAACGTGTTGTTGTTCTTGAGGAGAATAAAAGGAGTGTAAGAGCATTCAAGAGATGGGGGATGGAAAAAGCCCAATTCGATAGCTTCGCTTCGCATACTTCAGTTTTTTTATTATTGTATTTTTAATTCTTCTAGTTCGCAGGATGGCTTGTGCAGGGTAAATTAGTGGGGGTAGGGGAGAGCTATAGCTTCATTTCTTCCCTATTTCCTTGCTCGGATAAGAAAGATGAGGCTCAAAATTAGCGATAACAAAGGACAAAAGAAATGGTTATTATGGACAACATTTGAGAAAAGGAATACAGTGTCTGGAAATCGTAGAAGACAAGACAATTGTATTTTTTTAAATATTTGATTTGGTTGAATAGGTGCATTGAGATTTATCAAGGGATTGGGCAACGTGACAAAAGAGACGGGTGAGACAGTCAAGTTGAAATGCGAAGTGACAGGAGACCCGCCCGCCACCCGCTTCAAGTGGTACAAGAACGAAGCTCCGTTATTGGAAGAAAAGGGGCGGGTCGTGGTCAAGAAGTACCGGATGGGATCCGCCCATGGTTCGCGGTTAAGGGTCGTGGATTTGGATACCCATGACACGGGATACTATAAATGCGAAGCTTCAAACGGACAACATCGGATTGACTCGACGGGAATTCTCATTGTTAAGCTTAATCGTTGGGGTAAGTCATTTTTGGATTAAAATTAAGTGTATTTTTATTAGTATTTGTGACCTTGAAACGTGTAAGAAATTAGTAGTAAAATCTTGAAAGTAATGAAGAATAATTCGAAAAAAGCTAAAAATTAATCAGAAAGCCAGGTGATCCTATTTTTGCGGAATCTATTTTTTAATAGAATAATTATTACTTAGCGCATGGTGAAAAGAAAAATTACACTGATTTGTCGCTCTAGTTTATAAAGCAGTATTTTTTTGCGGCCTTTCAAGAGTCATAATTTTGACTTTTTAGGCAATGCGCAACAGGGACCTTCGGGACCTAACTTTCAGTCGCCAGCTTTCCCAAGTTTCCCTAACATTGGAAGGTACGTAATTTTCCTTTCGTTCTTGTTTTTTTTTTCGTGAATTTTTTTTTGAGCCATTCAAAAAGTGAGTACTAATAACAGTTTTGGTTTTACTTTCAATTTAAGTAATTAATAATTACATTCGCCATAAATCGAACTAAAAGCCAGATATGGAATTTTCCTTAAGCGCGTGTTTTGTAATGAGCCCCCCCCCCGCCCAAAAGTGGCTTGGAGCCTGGGGAGGGGGTCAAGAAAGTGTAAGGCAGAAGGGCGAAGCAACGTCATGCGAGAAGCCATTCGTCAAAACGGAAATTACTGGTGTCAGAAGGCCAGCGAAGAAAAAAATGGAAGAAGATGCTTTTATGAAAAAGAATACGGAGCATGGGGTGAAGAGAGAGAGAGAAACAAGAGTGTCTGGGTGGCTATAGGAAGGGTAACGGGAGATTCGTAGCACACATTCACGCTCCATAAAGTGGCGTTGAGCGCAGCCAAGCAAATGTTACCATTTCGTAGACCTCTAACGACGCCCCGAATTTGTAAAAGAAGCCCTCTTCTATCCCTGAAACCCTCGGACTTGTAGAAACCCCTACTTTTACCCTCTCCAACTCCGCCAAACCCTTACCAAACGAAAACGATAAGTCGAGCCATAATAGTAGTAGTAGAAAATGGTAGACATGGCATACTCTTATTGCTACCTCAAAGAAGCCTTGAGCCTATATTGCGTGCTACGAACCAAGTATGTTTGTTCCCCAGTACAAAACAAAAGAAATCGAGAGAGAGAGAGAGATGAGAGCGGGAAAGAGAGACTACGCCCTTCGACTTCCACTAAGACCTAATGAAAAGGCGGGGAAGATCATACCCAAGATTAGCACACGAAATCACGAGCTGTATTTTGCTTTTGCACGCGTTCCATACCCTCCACCCTCAAACAACCCCGGTTATACCCCATTACGTCCCTCTACGATCATTCTAGATAGATTAATAAGCTATGATTGGAAGCTTTTCGCTTGTTTCTTATTTCCAAAAATTGATGTAATTAGGATAAAAGTATCTAGGTTTGCGACTTTATCTTAATGCATCTGAATGCAAAAAATCTACCGCTCTTTATTGCGTTAAACGCAAAATATTACAAAATTTTACCCAAATTATGAGTTAAAGTAAACTAAAAATTAATAAATTAAATAAAAATTTAATATTTTATTCTCGTTACTCTTTTTTTAAATAGAGTAACGTAGGCTTACACCTATGTTGGCTTGTTCATTCATGCTTTTTTTAAATTATGGATTCTAATACATAAAATATAGAATATATAAAATAGAATATTAGAACGTAAAATCTTAGAATATCTGGTTCCTTATTTATTGTATTTATCCATACCCGGAGGAGAGAAAAAAAGCTGTGTAAAGAAGTTTGAAATTCGTGCTTTTCACTCACTTCCTCCCATCTTCAATAGATACAGATAGCTAACCAGTGTTTTTGTAGATCGAAGGATAGATCGTGGAGTGTAAGGAATGGAGGACTTTTGGCTTTGAGGCTTCTTCCTACTAACAATCGCAATTGGCCTCTTTTTATTGTTTCGTAAGGTTAGAAAATCCCTTCCAGTAGAAGAAGTTCTGGAAACTTTTTTTAACAAAGAAATAAGTATAAGATAGGGGGAGAGCAAGAGGAGTGGAATTCTCAGAGCTACTTAGAGCAATGGTTTGGAAAGACATCCTTATAGAAAGAGCAAAAGGAGGGGCAATTTTTCCTCTACACTGTTCTTCTTTTCGCTAAAAAAAATCTATATTTCTTGCGTGGAGCGTGGAGCTTCTTTCACGGAATGGGAATAATTTTCATAAGAGAGAGTGACGGAATTTATCGAATTGGAATCCCAGGCTTGAAGGAGGTGTTTATACCATGTCTATTTATATTTGTTCTGTTTCTGTCCCTTTTGAAAACGTTTCCTTGAAAAGAAAATCCCCAAATTCAGGGAAAAACAAGGAAAAGAGATAAAAGAAAGGAACAGACGCACATATGACACAACGCAAGTTCTTATTCCTTTTTTAAGGAAAGGAAACAAAAATAACGGAAAAGATAGGATTGTTTAGGCAATTGGGTGTGTATTTGCTCTTCTTGTCTTCTTTTTTCCGTTACTTTTGGGGCGTATTTTACTTAAATTTCTTTGTTTATTACTTTAAAAACAAATAGTTTGCCTGGTTTACCAAAGGATTTTGTGCCCAAAGAATTCAATCCGAAACAATTTATGCCCAAAGACTTTCATCCGAATCAAGAATTCCACCCCAAGATTGCTGGCGAAGAAGGCGACAACGACGAGGAAGACGAAGAAGGTGGGCATCAAGGGGGGAGGGACTTGACGAGGGAAGGGGCGGGGTTTCCGGCCTTACGCAACGGAAATACTGACGGATTCTGCCAAGTGTATCGCGGAGCTACTTGCTCCAAGTTTATCACCAATCGAACCATCTTCGTACATTCAAGTATGACGCAAGCATTGATGGAAGATCGCTTAGCAGCAGCTTTCACAGTCATAGCTCATTCAGGGTAAGAATAAAGAAAGGATGGTCTTAATGCATTGTGTTAAGTTCAATAACGATCTTACTAGATGAAGTTTAAGTTAAGTAGTGGATTGAGTGATGTAATTGCTTATTTTTTCTGCGAAATGTTATTGGAAAGTTCTTTTAAACATCTAATTTTTTAAGGGATTTGTCAACGCCTTGTGCGGAGTTCGCAGTCCCCGCGCTTTGTTACGCAGCGTTTCCATTGTGTGATGACCAGAGCTTGAAGCCCACACCTAGAAGATTATGTAGAGATGAGTGTGAGGTCTTAGAAACGGATTTGTGTCGTCTGGAGTTTGCCATTGCGAAAAGACACCCTTTGATTGGGGACCAAGTCATGCTGCCCGCATGCGAGGAGCTGCCCCCTGTCGGATCCCGGGAAAGTGACACGTGTTTCCGGATTGGCGTCCCCCAAGGCAGTCAAGTCATTGAAGGTAAACAACTTACTTTATTTACACAATCTTGTCGAATTGTCTTGTTTAAATTTTTCAACTGTTTTAAATTCTTGAAATTGGGATGGTTTCCTCAAATCCAAACCGTTAATTTTAAATGGTATAAAGATTCAGCCTTCTAGAGATTTTGTACTAAACAGTTTGCATAGGGGTCCGAAAAGGAACAGAAAAATATTCTGAAGAAATTAATATAAGTATATTTGAGCGCTAGGTTGCTTGAAAGACAGCAGTTCTTTAAAACGGTGTCTTAACGATAAATAATTTCAAACAATAGGTTCACGTAGCTTTGTGACAACACAGACGTGTCAGTGTCTCCTAGAGCTTTGTGTACTATTTGAAGCATAGAAGTAAACTGTTACCCCGGTAGCAAGAGCCATAAGCCATGCTATGACATGTCTTTGTCGTCACAACCGGAAATTTGTATGCTAAGAACAAGTCAACAGCCTCTCACAAATCTCGAAAAAAATTCCCCGTTCTTAGACCAGTATATAGTACAAAATCCATCCAAATCATAAAATTCTCAACGTAGGCTTTCGGTGGTCATTTGTAGACATTTTTATGAAAACTGTACGTATAAAAACAATTTTACCTACTACGTGTCAGGATAAACTACTCAATAAGTCACTTCTTTACTTCTTTTTTTTTTTCTACAATCCTCAAACTCGACCTCCTGCTGAACTTTCGCTTTTAAGCTTATGGAAAATATAGACCAAAGGTCAAATGTCTAAGACTGAAGCTGAAAATTTTCATTAAGTATTTTATTTCTCTTTTCTTTTTCTCATTCTCTTCCTCTACAGAGCACAGTTGCTATACGGGAAAAGGCCAAGATTATCGTGGCATCCAACGCCACACCATATCGGGCGCCGAATGTCAGGCCTGGAGTCACCAGTTCCTCGTGAAAACCACGGATTACCCGGAATTGATGGGCGGACACAACTACTGCCGGAATCCGGGCGATGTAGAGACCCAACCGTGGTGCTATGCTGGTTCTGAACGACCTCGTCGTGAAGCTTGCAACATTCAGACTTGTGGTAAATATATTTTTAAACGGGTACAAAAGGTCCACCAAAAAAATAAGATACAAACAAAAAAAATAAAAAAGTACTAATAATCCACACACAAAAAGTCTTCATAAAAGGTTTGTTTTATTTATTAACAATAAAGGCGCTTTGTTCAACACTTTTTTGTCACAGTAGAATTTGTGTCTTTTTCTTGGGGGGGGGGGGGGGGGNNNAAAAAAGGCCACCTGGTTGACACATTATTTGTATGGTTATAGGGAACGACACGTTCTGGGTGTACATTGCCATTCCTTGTGCAGCTGTGCTGGCTTTACTACTGCTCGTCATCGTTGTTGTTTGCTGGAGGAAAAGGAGACAAGCCAGTGCCAAAACTTCGCCCCACAAAAGTGGCTATCAAGGCAATGGTGGCGGTCGTAGACTATCTAATACTATGGGAGGAGGAAGCGGAGGTGGGCCCTTGGGTGGGCAGCAGTTGGAAATGAATGCGCTATTACCACGAAGTAATGGAGCGCCTGGCTCTTCGCGAGTTATGGCTCCGGAATTTCCCTTAAGTTCTGTACGTTTTCAACAAGAGTTGGGCGAAGGAGCGTTCGGTAACGGCTAGTTTTATATTTTAAATAAGAAGAAAAAAGAGAGTGGGGCTCTAAAGCTAACTCTTTTTTCGTTTGAATGGGTTCTTCCAGGCCAAGTTTACAGAGGTGAATTGCTCTACGATGCCAACGCATTAGCAGGAAGGGGACCTTTGTTGGATCCGTTAATGTACCCGCCCAGTGCAGCCATCAGCGTGGCAATTAAAACGTTGAAAGCCAACGCGAATTCTAAAACTCAGGCTGACTTTCGCAGAGAAGTAGAGCTTATGGTAGAGCTCAGGCATCCCAATATTGTTTGCCTACTAGGCGTGGTCACCCGTGAGCAGCCCCAATGTATGCTCTTCGAGTACATGGCGCAGGTACTTTTAAACTTTATTCCAGATTTTTTAAGTTTCCATTAGTTCGACTTCCGTTCATTTATTATTTTTTTTATTGATATTCTATTAATTTATTTTATTTACAATATTATATTTCTTTATTTTATGGTATTTTATTAATTAATTTCTTTAACATTCTCATTCAGGGATTTAGTAGTCTGTCCATTGATTCCATTTAATTTACAAATATCTTTTATTTTCATTTATTATTATCTTTCAAGAAATTAATTCAGCATTGTTTTAGGAATTGGTGGATTTCTTTCCTAACTTAGCTAATTCATAAACTCGAATTTTTCTCTATAGGAGTACTGAGAAAATTTTTCAAAACCAATCTGAAAATCTGTAAACTTTTTCAGGGCGATTTACACGAGTTCTTGCTGTCGCATGCTCCCGCTTCGGAAATGTCTATGTCTGCAGGCTCAGATGATGGCACAATGTCGAGTTTAGACCAAGCTGACTTCCTGTTTATCGCAACGCAGATTGCCTCCGGTAAAACAAGAAAAACTTACACCAAAAAAAGCAAGATTTAAAGCATATTTTTCTTTTTTCTTAAAAAACAGGAATGGAATATCTGTCCAGTCATCACTATGTTCATCGCGATCTAGCAGCAAGAAATTGTTTGGTAGGAGACCACTTGACAGTCAAGATCTCAGATTTTGGCCTCTCCAGAGACATTTACGCAGCAGATTACTACCGCGTCCAGTCCAAATCCCTTCTCCCAGTACGGTGGATGCCACCCGAAGCCATTTTGTATGGCAAATTCACTGCCGAGTCAGATGTGTGGAGTTTTGGCGTCGTTTTATGGGAAATCTACTCCTACGGTCTTCAAGTAAATAAAAATAAGAAATCCTAAAAGAGAGTCTTCATAAAAATACATTAATCCTTTACAAGATATCTCGTTGTATACCCAAGAAATATTGTTTTTTAAGGAAGTGATCCAGTATGAATAAAAAGGATTTTATTTGTATTTCCACAGCCCTATTACGGTTACAGCAATCCTGAAGTCATAGACATGATCCGGTCCAGGCAATTACTGCCTTGTCCCTCGGAATGCCCGTCAAGGATTTACAGCCTGATGGTCGAGTGCTGGTCAGAAGTTCCCTTAAGAAGACCCGTTTTCCCAGAAATTCACTCGCGGTTGAGATCCTGGGAAGGTTTAGCCTCCATGCCGGGCTCTTCCGCACCGCACAGCTCTGGATCGGACCGAGGGATTGTTGCAAGCGTCGGTCTTCCTGGCAACATGGGGGGAAACTTACCTGGAGGCATCGGAATGGGCATGCCGTTGGTCAATAACGCGTTACTGGCCAGCAAAAGTCATAGTGGAAGCCATAGCGGATCGCAGCATTCCAGTACTGGCCCCAGCAATAACACTGGCTCGACCAGTCTAAGTGGATCGCAGATTCCGCCCCATTACCACAACCATAACCATAATGGGAATTATCCGCGGCAAATGATGAGTCCCGTCCCGAGCATGGGCGGGAATTCTGCGAGTTCAACGTATGGCGGGAATTCTAGTAGCATTGTTTCAAGCGTGAGTTCGCATCCGCAGCAATACCCAGTGTGCTACGCACAGAGTATGGTGCCCAACGTGAATTTCAACAGCAATGCGAACAATTGGCCTGGTTCGCCTTTACCAGCCAGCAATTCGCGGTTCGTGCAGCCTTACATGGAAGGAAAGATTGCTAATTTGTAAGTGACTCCTAGTGGCAGAAATGCGAATCGCGTTGTACATACAACACTTGCACGTCAGCGTTATGAACGCTAATTTTTCTTGGTTTTACTTTTTCTTAATTAAAAAAGACATGTTTTTGTTTTAAGCTAGTCTTGTACATACATACAGCGTGGAAAAGGAAAAATAAGTGAAGGTTTTAACTATTGCATTGGGTGTGTTTCTTCTGCTTGATGAGATATACTGGTCTCCAGACCCGGTTTTTTTCTTTAATTGGCTTTAGAATGCTGAATTACTAAAGCCAAATGTTTTGTTAGAAAGAAAGAAAAGAACGAGACTTATGCACAATACTCAGTCTTCATCGGTCACCGGAAGTTCCATTTAATAAAAATGAACCGTCGTCATGTTTATTTAATGAATTAAAATCAGCCCTATGTTTCATTCTGTACATAATTGCGGAGAAATTAAAAGAATGTTTAACATATGCTTTTCTGAACTGAATTGCTAAATTATGTGTAACTCATTTTATAAGCAATCCTGAGGTGAGACAATTAATTTGGAGCACAAATTCAACTCAATCTAAAAAATAATTCACTTAAAATTTTTTTTACTCAATCCAGTAAAACATTTCACTAAATAACAATTCATTATAATTATATTTTATCAACAAATTATGAATACATGTTTCATTATTTATATTTTGTACGATTAATGAGATATAAGTATGATAAGCGTTCGGTGTGTAGAGGCGGGAAACAACTACTTCTTATTGGATCCGAAAAGGGGCTTGGCTTCCTAGCGGTCAGTTGAATGGGTCCGGTTTGAAACCGGAAGGTGAGGCGACGTCACGTGTACCTGAGCCGGCCGCAACTGGTTTCCCGGGATTGTTGCTAAGAGGCCAAAAAGCCAAAAAGAGGCTCGTCCACATGAAATACTCCAATATAAAAGACTTGGCGTCTCAGTTAACTTCGTGGTCTTTTCCACTAGAGAACTAGTAGAGAACGTTAGTCCGAGAGAGCAAAACCAATCAGGGGCCGTCTTGCTTGCGGACTTGTTACGTTTAAGTCAATAAGTGTAACCACTGACGCTACGTAACTTATTTTTTAAAAGGTATTAGACAGTTCTTGTAAACCCTCGAATATGCAACGTATTCCACGTGCTTGCGTCTCAGTGAGTCAAATCACTGCCCTTTGCCAATTCCAGTGCAAAAATAGTCCCCAAATTTGGCGATTCACATGTCTGTCATACTACCGCGAACCCCATCACAGTAAACGCTTTTCGTCCATTAACGTGAAAAATGTCAGCCCCACCCACTACGCAGTCCGTGCGCGCCATTTTAGCAGCGCCAATTTTAACCAATTCGTGCCTAAACCGCAAACTTTTGAAACGCGACACATTGGACCCAATGCACAAGATCAAGAAAAAATGCTCAAACTGATAGGATACACGGTAAATTTTATTTGTGAGCTGTGTACTCTCCGATAAATTCGCATAATCGCGTTATAATGACCTTGACATTTTGGATAAATGCGTTCCCATAAATCACTTCGCTTATTCTATTTCCATATCAAATCGTATTCTTAGAAATGGTTTGTTTCTTCTTTTGCTAAAAGCTCCTCAAAATTCAGGTCACGACCGAAGGGGACGCAGCAAACTTCCTTAAAAGGACCCTTTTTACCTGCTTAACTGACTTGTTTAGATTTCTAAGACGCTCAGCTTGGGAAATTTGCATGAAGTGGAACCTAGCAAAGGTCAACCAGATGCGTAGTATATACTCTTTATAACGCGTTATATAACCAGTCACGTGTTGTTTATCTCTGGAATCCGTCTACTGAAAGGTGTCTGTGTCTTGTGTACTCGCTTAAGTTTTTTTTTTCTTTAACTAGGATCTTGCGTCCTTAAGCAGGGAAGCTGTTCCAGCCAATATCCAGCTAAACCGCGATTTACAAATATCAGAGCCTATTGGTAATTTAACTTAAAAGCTTTCTTTCACCTTTCACACGCATTCTTAGTTAGTAGTATTTGGCACATTTTTAGCCAAATGCTATTTTCGTAGTAAAGTCTGATGAACATGAGGCGATTCTTGTGTGTCCAACTGATCTGATAAGCCCTATAGCCAAGGACGTATTGATTATATTGTTTTGTCGTGGTGAAATTCCTTTCGCCGCCTTTAGGGTTCAGTTTGAAAAGGGCACTCGAAATAGTTTCCCATAATATCTGCGCGGAAACTTTCAAACCTCGAAACCGTCAAACTGTGATTTAAGATCTTTAAGTAGATATAAATTTAGCGCCGTAACAATATTACCTGAAAGTGTAAACAAAACGTAAGAAAATTCGGATAATTTTACTCTCCTTACGAGGTCGAAGAAAAACGTTTCTAGTTTTAGGGTTTCTCTCTACTAATCTTGTGTTCTTTACAAATTTAGGCGAGAATGAGTTACTGGTACGTGCGCAGAAGTTGGCGAGCCAAAATAAACTCTGGCGTAGCTTTATTGGTATGGGTTACCACAACTGCCACGTGCCTCATCCCATAATGCGTAACTTGTTTGAAAATCCTGGCTGGTAATTAAAAATCCGAATGTTTTAAAGTACAATAAAAAATTTCTTCGAAGTCCTTGGCATTTCTGTCATAAACATAGGCGTTTTTAGATATTTTTTTATTTGCAGGTATACTCAATACACACCATATCAGCCCGAAATCGCTCAAGGTCGGTTGGAATCCTTGCTGAATTACCAAACAATGGTCGCAGAATTAACTGCGTTAGAAGTTTCAAACGCATCGTTATTGGATGAAGGCACTGCAGCGGCGGAAGCCGTGACTTTAAGCGCTCGTCAAAATAAACGCAAATTATTCTATGTTTCCCATAAGCTCCATCCTCAAACCATTTCAGTGGTCCAAACGCGGGCCAGAGCCTTGGATCTAGACATCGAAGTCTGCGATTTAAACCAAACGGATCTGACTAAACGTCCAGACTTGTCCGCCATTCTTTTCCAATATCCCGATACGGACGGCAACATTCAAGACTATTCAAAACTTGTTCAACAAGCTCATCAAGCTGGGGTATTTTTTTTCTTACAAATTGCGCTCAAAATTAATTCACTTAAAAACGAAAGAAAACTTTTAGGCATTGGCGATTTGTGCGACCGATTTGCTTGCCTTGACCCTCTTGAAACCACCCGGTGAATTTCATGTGGATATTGCAGTAGGCTCCGCCCAACGCCTGGGTGTTCCGCTAGGGTATGGTGGTCCCCACGCCGCCTTTTTCGCATGTAAACAAAATTTGGTGCGTCTAATGCCCGGCAGAATGGTAGGCGTGACCAGGTACTTTTATTTTATTTTTAAACAAAATTAGTAACTATTTGCCTAATTATTAAACATGCAAAATTAGGGACGCTACTGGCCGAGAAGCTTATCGTTTAGCCCTCCAAACGCGCGAACAGCACATTCGGCGTGATAAAGCGACAAGCAATATCTGCACTGCTCAGGCGCTGCTCGCCAATATGGCCGCCATGTATGCAGTCTACCACGGACCTTCTGGCTTGCGCAATATAGCGATGCGGGTCCACAAATTGACGTTACTCCTCGCGCACGGGCTTTCTATGGCAGGGAATACAATCCAAAACGCGAAATTCTTCGACTCCTTAAAAATGAAGCCGATTTTAAGTATCGCGGAAGTTTCACAACGTGCGCAGAACAAAGAAATAAACCTCCGGTACTTTCCCGATGGGTCAGTTGGCGTAGCCTTGGATGAGACCACCCAAGAATGTGATTTGGACGATCTGCTATGGATTTTTGGTACCAAGAGCACGGCGGATCAAGTAACTCTACCGCATTGCATCACATAACGTTATTTTAGTAGCCTTTTCCTAAACTCTGAACATTTGATTATTTAAAGGTGGCAGGTGAATTGGGATCCAAAATAAATGGACAAATTCAAGATAGTGAATTCGAGCGCAAAAGCCAGTACTTGAGCCAACCGGTCTTCAATACGTACCATTCCGAGACCCAAATTATGCGTTACTTAAAGTCCCTAGAAAACAAGGATATATCATTGGTGCACTCCATGATTCCGTTGGTAATTCCCTTTCTTAGGCCAACAATTTAAAATAGTTTAATTTTTGTACGGAGAATCTTCTAACTAAATATCTAATGTTATAATTCGTAGTACCCAAGAAATTAATTAGGGAATTAATCTTATAGAATTTTTCAGCTTGATTTCGTCAGTATTACTTATTCATTGCGTGTTTTTAGGGGTCTTGTACGATGAAACTGAACAGCGCCACAGAAATGATGCCTTGTAGTATACCCGGTTTCATCAATATGCACCCTTTCGCGCCTGCAGATCAAGCAGAAGGCTATCGGCAGCTTTTGCGAGAACTAGAGCAAGATTTATGCGAAATTACTGGCTATGATCGCATTTCTTTCCAACCCAACAGGTTTAAAATCCGTTGAAGTTCTAAAACGGAGAATGTTCTATTTTAAAAAAAACTTTAGTGGAGCCCAAGGTGAATACGCTGGGTTGCGTGTAATCAAGTCGTACTTGGAAGATATAGGTCAAAGCCAACGTAACGTATGCCTAATTCCCATTTCTGCACACGGTACGAATCCCGCGTCTGCACAAATGTGTGGAATGGTTGTCGAACCTGTGAGTACCGCCAAAGATGGCAGTATTGACATCGCCCAATTGAAAGCAAAGGTAAATAGTTATTCTAAATTTCGCATCTTTAACTTAAATAATTCAATAATTTATGGAAATATTTTATTTATTTATTGAATATTCAATGGAATATTTTAGGCCGAGAAATTCCAAGATCGTTTGGCCTGCGTCATGATCACTTATCCTTCCACCAGTGGAGTATTTGAGGAAACCGTAGCTCTAGTTTGTGATATAATCCATGCCAAAGGTGGACAGGTAAAAAATCCTTTAAAATTAAGATAGTGGCGTGTTTTCAGAATAAAAGCAAAAAATTCTTACTCATTTCTTTTATGAAATTCTTACCAAATCTTCCCTTCTTAGGTCTATTTGGATGGAGCAAATATGAATGCTCAGGTGGGATTGTGCCGACCCGGTGATTATGGCTCGGATGTGTCCCATCTTAATTTGCATAAAACATTTTGCATTCCGCATGGCGGTGGCGGACCTGGCATGGGGCCAATTGGAGTGTACATAATTTTCTTAAAATAAATTTTTAATAAAAATTTGAATTTTTTAAAAATATGTACAGAAAAAAGCATCTAGCGCCATATTTACCATCGCATCCCATTATGCGTCCATTAAACCCCGATGAGAATGACGAAAAGGCGTTCGGCACTTGCAGCGCAGCCACTTTTGGCTCTGCTGCCATTTTGCCCATCTCTTGGGCCTATATCAAAGTAAAACTTAACTTCTCAATAAAAAAGAATTTGTAAACTCGAAAGTTAATTTTGGCAATTTGGGGGACTAAAACTAGATGATGGGAGGGAAAGGTTTGAAGAGAGCGACCCAAGTGGCGATTTTAAATGCAAACTACATGAGCAAAGTTCTCGCACCGCACTACAAAACCCTGTATACTGGCCGACACAGACTGGTAGCCCATGAATTCATAATGGACGTCCGGGATTTCAAGAAAACGGCCAATATCGAGGCCGTTGACATCGCCAAAAGACTCATGGACTATGGTAACTTCCTTATTACCATTATTTGAAAAATTCAATCGATAGTAGCCTGATTGGTTAATTAATTGGGGAACGTGCGAATTTTTTTTCTCGGATCAGATAGTATTACTAGGAATGTGTACATTATTAATTAATTAATGTAAATGTAGTAATTAAAGACACTAAAACAATTGCTAATGAATTCAACAATTAGTTTTAATTCAAAGCGAAAGATAATTGTTAATGATTGCAACACAACTCACATTAAGTTAATGTTTTAATTATAACATGTGCAGTTGTTTCAATTATAAGAGTTTACTGCAATCATTAAGCGAGTTCTGTTGAGAACTACGGTTAGTTAAAAATATAATTCCTGAAATTAGTTAATGAAAATTACAGAAAAAATAACATGCCATGAGACTCGACCCTTTACTTTGTTTTAAATATGTATGTATGTTTCATAGGTTTCCACGCCCCAACCATGTCATGGCCTGTGAGTGGTTGTTTAATGATTGAACCGACTGAATCAGAGGACAAAAACGAGTTGGATCGATTCTGCCAAGCGCTAATCAGTCATCTTTTTAACAACTTGGAGTTTTCAATTAACTTAATCATTCTTGTATAGGTATCAGGCAAGAAATCAGAGATATTGAACAAGGAAAAATGGACCGAGAGGTGAATCCACTCAAAATGGCTCCTCACACTCAAGAAGTTGTTTTAATGGATAAGTGGGATCGCCCCTATTCTCGCCAAGTGGCTGCCTTTCCAGCAGTAATATCACAATTATCCTTATTTCCTTTACTTGCAAAAGAATACAAATAAAATAAATAAAAAAATTTTTTCCCACAAATAGGCGTCCGTCCAGCCAGACATTAAGTTCTGGCCACGGGTGAGTCGTATTGACGACATTTACGGGGACCGAAACTTAGTTTGTACTTGTCCTCCTATGGAATCTTACGAGAGTCAAGAGGCAACTAAATTATCGGGATAATACTAGATACCCAATAGTTTTAAAAAAGCCAAAAATACTCGTTAGGGTTTTTTCAAGGTTGTGAGATTATGACGTTTGTATGTTTCAGAACTAATTTCCGCGCCAACCAAACCAATTGTAACGGAAAAGAAAATACACTGCAAAAATAACACTAATCATAAATCAAACTTGCTTCTCTAGACTAGCAGCGATCGCAAAACTGAAGAACCAGGAAAATACTTCCTCTTCATCTTTTTTTTTCGGGGGAAGGGGGGTTAAAAAACGGCAGTCTTAGGGCTGGTTGTTTGTTACGACTTTTGTTTGACGCGTCGTTACAAGCAAAAAGTTCACTTCACAGATCTTTTGTGAATCAACAATCACTTTACCTTAACGGATACTTAATAACCAACCTATCCCTAAAATGCTTAGACGTGATTCGAAAGTCGTGAAAAAACGAAAGAGTTCAAATTGAGGGTTTTAGCATTAATGTTGTAAACATCTATAGTTTAAGAGGGAATTTGACTGAAACTATCACAACCCAGCCCCCAAGTGCACTTCAGACTTGACACAAACCTAATGAGGCTACTTAATTACTCATTTCCCAAACTAGTTACTACCCCTATTTATCTAGATTCCACCCAGATTTCTACACTTATGTTAAGCTCAAATCACAAAAAGATTTAAATTCTCATGCTGCTTTTTTAGGTGATGACTGTTGGAGCTTCGCGGCCCGTGAATTCTGTTAACTGAGCAATTTTGAGTGCGACTTCCACCAACGGTTTGAGCATAACCTGTTACAAAGTAAAAATATGATTAAAAAGTTAAGTAAATTAAATTAAGGAAATTCGGATGTTATTACCTGGGCGTCAAGCTGGTGTTTTACCAAATCAGGTTCGTAACTTTCTACATACATTCGCACAGTGGCACCGGAGCTACCTGTTCCACTTAAACGCATTACAATTCGCGACCCATCTTCAAATAAAATGCGAATTCCCTAAGAAGAAATTTTTTTAATTTGTTAATCATATTAAATACTCTCTTTGATTTAATTATTGCGTTTTACTTGCTTAACGGCTACACTGCCATCTATGGGATCGATATATTCAAAGTTATCGGCTTTCGCAACGCGATACGTTTTATCGTCACTGGTGTGAACTGAACTTAAGAAGGCTTGGTCCGTCAACAATGATTCCAAACGAGCCATCATCTTATTGCAGGGCTCTGCTTCACAATTTTCGTAATCGTATCTAACGAACGATTAAATCAACTTGAAACGTGACAAAAATCGCTTTAAATGCAAATAAAGAGCATGATACAAACTGGACGAAGTACCTCGTAAAGAAGTTCCGACCGTATTTAGACCAATGATCCACCAGTATCTCTTCTACGGATTGTTGGCGATGAGCCAAAACGGACAACCAAGCTAGAACTGCCCAAATGCCATCTTTTTCGCGAATATGATCAGATCCAGTTCTGCAAATAATCACAAATGAGAAAAAGATTTAATGTATAAGAATTAGCTTCCAAGACAAGGTTTCCTAGGTACCCAAAGCTTTCTTCACCACACAGAGACAATCTTCCGGCGTCCATGAGGTTTCCGAAGTATTTCCAGCCGGTAGGGACTTCGAACAGCTCTTTTCCCAGCTTTTGTGCCACCCTAAACAATAAGAAATCCGTAAGAGAATAAATAAAGTACTTACAAGTTAAACGAGTTAGAAGTATTGTTGTACCTATCTACAGCAGCGCCAGTAGGCATGCTACGAGCAAAACCTTTAATTCCAGTCTTTCGGAAGTATGGAATACAATTTAGATTGGCTGCCAAGACCGCCAAAGAGTCTGAGGGAGTGACAAAAAAGGCTTTACGGCCTAAGACCATATTGCGATCCTATATAAATAATTAAAATGCAGAATTAATCGTATATTTAAAAAAATGCCAGACAATCTTACCCCGTCACCATCAAACGCAGCTCCTAGGCCAAAATCGCCTTCTCGCATAGCTTCCACCAGATCTGCGGCGTAGGTAAGGTTAGGATCGGGGTGGTGACCTCCGAAATCTTCCATAGGTATGGTATTGACTGTGTTATCAGCAGGAGCCCCCAACTCTTGGCAGAAAATGCGTTGAACGTAGGGACCAGTGACTAGAAGCAATTTGAGATAAAATAAAATAAAAAAAGATGGGATAAAGAGGATGTACGTACCTCCATGCATTGAGTTTATGAGGACTTTAAAGGGAGGACGTCCATCCGAGCCTTGGATAAGGGATTTGAGAGCGTTAAAGTCAAAAATTTCCTTCATAAGGGACAAATATTCTTCTACAGAGTCGACCACTTCCACTGTCAAAGAGGAGCCTTCAATCTAAAGAAGAAAATTAAAAAGATTATGTTTTACTTTATTCTGAGAATTTCTTACGTCAAAGACTTGAGTTCCTAGACGAGATACGTCACACTGTAAATCAGGGACGATAACATATTCTGTGATGCTTTTGGTGAGCTGAAATATCTTGTCAGTGATCTGATCAGGAGCAGGACCTGTAAATGTAACTTTTAATGGCCAAATAAGCACAGCAGGTTTATTTTAACCTCCATTTGCGATGTTGAATTTGATGCCGAAATCTTCATTGGGTCCACCAGGGTTGTGGCTAGCTGTTAATACAATTCCTCCACTGGCTTGACGCTTCCTGATGATGCAGGACACGGCTGGGGTGGACAGAATTCCGTTTTGCCCGACAAACAGCTTGGACACCTTTAAAAACCAAAAGGACAGTTTTTATTAATGAAGCAATTTAGACAATGCCAATCTAGACTTGATACTTTGTTCGCAGCACACATTTTAATGATAATTTCCACTGCTTTCTTTCCAAAATAACGGCCATCTCCTCCGACTACAAGTGTAGAGCCGGCTAGACTTTGTTCTAAAGCCCCATTTAAGATGCACTGGACGAAATTTTCGGTGTAGCTCTCCTGCTCAAAGATTTTAACAGCTTTTCTAAGACCACTCGTACCCGGTTTCTGGCCTTCAAAGGGCGTCGTAGTAACCTTTAAAGCTTTCAGTGACATCTCACTCCAAAACCCACTTAACTTCCTCAAATACAGAACGTTTAATTGACGACCTTAAACGTCCTTTCAAGGTCAAAAGCAGAAGCAATCCTAAGTCCTTACCTCCTTGCTGTTCGCATTTTACCAGTCTTTGCCGTCCGCTGCTTTTCTCATTGTTCGCTACTCGCTTTCGGTATTCACTATTCAGAGTAGAACAAATAAAAAAAATCACCTAAAAACAGTAAGCAAACGCCATCTGTGAAGCAAAATCGTGTTAATGGCAGCCTGAAAATAGTTTGTTATAGCTCTGGGGTTTCAGGGATTATTTCTTAGCAGTGTGCCGTAAATCGAACGCTTTAATTCCTTGTGCCGAGTTAACTTCTGCAGTTGGCAAAGGAATGTCGTTCCGGCATTGTGAATACGTACTTGACGTGATTGAATCGATTCGCGGCCGGAAATCGCGTCCAGATTGGGAAAACATCAAAGGCTATGCACAACGGCACTTCGGGATTAGCGCCGAGCAAGTCAAACAGGACTTAGAACGTTTAATCCAAGCGGAAATCATTGGCCGCGTTGATTACAAAGGTAAAGCGAGTTATCGCAATTTGCATAAACCCTCTTCCGACTCGGAACCCTCCACCATGCCCTCGTCGCCTGCTGGAGCAGAGGATGGATCCGAGCCCAGTAGCGAAGACAGCAATAGTGCAGTAGAGCCCATGAAATTTACCTCCGCTGTAACTGCTGCCATCGCAGCCATTTTAACCGATCAACCCATGTTACCGAGTCAAATGGGCGGTGTGAATTTCCGCAGCATCTCCAGTTACCTCATGTCGCGAGATCATGGCCGCTACTCGCGACGCTATATAGAACAACTCATAGAAAGGGAAACTAGTCTGGGCAATGTCATCCAAGTCGCCCCAGAAGTCTACCATCTTCCTCCCGACGACGTTCAGGAATTGGACAAACACTGGCAAAAAGAGCATATTGCGCCACCTCGAATCGTTCCTTCTGCTTCCTTATCTAATTTACGACCAGGAACATCTAACAATAACCTTCATTCGAGCCAAAAAACGCATCCTCATCTCTTGACACCGTTCCTGCTCAAGAAGAAGCAACCTAAAGAACTACCACCGCCTCCACCTCGAGAAAGGGCCACTCAACGCACTAAAGTATAGTAAAAAATAACATTGGAGTCTTTTAAATTTTATTTTATTAATCCATTTATCTATTGTTTTTCTTTGAATTTCCGGATTATAGAGGGTGAAAAAGGTGTTTGATCCTTCGGATATTGAGATTCCAAAGAAACGAGGGCGCCCACCAGGCTCTACTAAGAAATCGCAAGTGGTCAGTACTAGCAATAAGGAAATCGTGGGAATAAACAAGGTGAAATTGCAGCATCCGGACAGAAGAGATTCCTGGACCTTCTCATCTACGTCTTCGCTTCCTGTTAATACGCCTTCGAGGTCCTCTTCCCCGGTTCATATCAAGGAGAAATCCAGGTGTAATTCCGCCAATGAGACGGAGACAATCACATGTCGTTTGTGCCAACATGGCTCGTATAACTTACAAGGGAAGTGCGAAGAACTTTTAAGTTGCTCTAACTGTCAAGTCCAAGGTAAAAAGAAAAGGACAATAAAAATGTTAAGGAAATTAATGTTTTGCATTTTATCCAATATAGTTCATCCTACTTGTCTTGGCTTCGGGGGATTATTATCCCGGAAAGTATTGGTGTTACCTTCATGGCAATGTCCAGATTGTCGTCCGTGTTCTGTGTGTAATCTTACAGAAAATCAGGTTCGTTATTCAACCTAAAACACTGAAAAAGTGTAATTTTCTTTCTTTCTTTTTTTTTTTGCAAAAAGGAGTCAGTTTTGCTCTGCATTGGCTGTGATACTACAGTCCATATGGCGTGCACAGATCCTCCGTTTATTGGAAAGATTCAGAAGTATTTCTGCGTCTCATGTAAAGCCCAAAGCGGTAAAAATGGATTAATACAAAAGTTTTTCTTTTAGATAAACTTCTGTTTAGTTTCAGTTTCGGCACCTTCGTCGACGCCTGCAGGCTCTCCAATGCCCGAGTTGAAAGCTGAGGAACTTCCTCCTACTCCGAAACTCGCCAAAATCTTAGCTGATACTCCTAACTTGCCGTTGCCTTCCTTGAACAATTTAGCCGGTTTTGGGCCTTGGCTCGTTGGCTGCCGCCAATTAGAGCTCAAGGGACCGCCGTTGGCTTTGAATTTCGAAACTCAAATTGATCCTACGATTCCGGAAGCGAACGATTGGACCTTGAGTGACGTAGCAAGTTATTTCGAGTCCAAAGGCTTCGTGGAAGAAGCTCAAGTATTCCGAGAGCAAGTAATAAATAAACCTAATAAAATAACGTACAATATATAGGTAGACTTTATTCAGAAATTTTAATTCTGTTTGTGGTTCTTAGGAAGTTGATGGCCGTTCTTTACTTTTGATGAAACGATCCGATATCTTAACTGGTATGGGCTTCAAATTAGGCCCCGCCCTTAAGATATACCACTTACTACGCAAACTCCAGACCAAGCGTAACCTCCTCTACCCCTAATTAGCTTACCATCTTGTGAAATCAATCAGCTCTCTTTTTACCTTCCCGGAGACACATTCCGTAATTATCCCCCTTGAAAATGCAATAGATTGGATTTAGTTCGATTGGAATGTAGCATGAATTCGAATTTACGGAATACACTTTGTAATATATAAGGGAGTATTGTAGTTACACATTATTATTTTTCTTAGTACGTTCGCTTTAAGTACAAAAGGGCCTTACGGGGGTCTTTCACGACTCTGATATTTTAAATGAAGCAATGTGAAAGATGGGAAGAAGCACACAATTGGAGAGAGAACGAGAAAGTGAACCTTAAACTTGCAGTGCAACTTAAAAATATGAAATTCTTCCGTTACTTTCATACTTCCTTAAGGATCACAACCTAGCTGCCAATAATACTTGGCTCGGGTTGTGTTTTTTCCAATCCCATGCGTTAATGTCTAATTTCAGATTTAAATAACGGACAATTTGAAATTATTTTGCAACATAAATGACACACTTCTTTGTTGGGTTAAAAAAGGAAAGAGAAAGTGTGTTTTTGACTAGGAAAGGGCCCCAAGTCATGGAAAAAGAGACGCCCCATTTGCAAAAAGTTGTCGATTCTTTTTACACATTGGCCGGCCGGTTAATTTTTGGTCCCGCATGAAGCAAAACAACGTTGTCGAACAAGAAAAATGGCAAACGATAAAAAACAACAAACATACATGACAAACTTCTAAGCTAAACACTTTCTGCATTTCATATTTTGTTCGTTTGTCTCGATGGGGTTAACCAATCGTCTTCCCTCTTTGTAATTTCCCACTCATTTAGCTAAGCAAAAAAAAAAAAAAAAAAAACTTACTGCTTTATTATTACACATAAAAATTACTGAGTTAAGTTCACTTATTCACTTTATAGATTTAAAGAACGTGGTTTTAAAGTGCTCAGGTAACTTCTAGCTTGCTCGGTTAAATCCAACTGGTCTCTGGTTTTGCCGCATGCCACCATTTCCCACCTCACGTCCAACTAAAAAAAAAAAAATACAAAAGAATAATTAACAAAATCAAACACCGTAAAATATCTTGCGGATCAAATCTCGTGGTTTAGTGCGAAGAGACAGCGTTATTAATTGCCCAATGCTTGCCACACGATGTTTACGAGTTACTTGAGTCAATAGCCTAAGTATAGACGGGTAGCGCGGGACAATAGCGTTACTATTATAACAAAAGCGCCAAAACCCCTACAATCCCCCAAATTTGCTTTGTAAAAACTAACCTTGGCCTTGATTTTGCGCTGTTTGGCCAAATTTTCATCCTCGACTCGCCCAAACAAGTCCGTCCACCTCTTCTAATTTACCAATCCGGGACAAACAAATAAATTAACACAAAAAACGACTTATATTTACCTTGGATTTTTCCGGGCTGTTGCTCAGCTTGTAAATCCTTGTATGAGCCATGCCAGACATGGCTTGCATATCTTCCGTATCTGGCAGTGTCTCACGTATTATTGAAGGTGGAGAGAAGAGCACGGAAGAGTCCCCAACCAAGGATTTGCTCTATACCAATGAATAAAAAAATGAACGCAAAATCTCGTTGATTTTTTTTTCTTACTGGAGTTTCAGGTAAAAGGGCCAATGTTTCCGACATTCCAGGTACGTGAATGTTTCCAGGTGTGCTCCATGTATGCATAAGAGCTTTCCGCACACGTTTCCCAGGTGAAGGTACATTTTCTTTCCCCGATGAACAACCCATCCCTTCTGAATGGTGTCCTGTACTCGAATTACTGTGCGGATGACGTCGTTTTCCCGTATCGTACCCACTATCAGCTAACTGGCTCTACAAAATAAAAATAAAATTAGAATGCACATCCATACCGCAATGTATTTAGCACGTATGGTTTAATTCTAATCCTAGTCTAAAATGAGACCATAAATGTAAAAATAACCCTAAAAATTAGAATACGATAATTAATTAATTTAAGCGATACTTACGTTCACCATGTCTGAATCATAGGACTGATCCTCTTCTTTCTTAATAATCTCCGTTAGATCTTCCAGACAGCGAGTTGGTGTCTCCAACTATTTAAAGACACATGCATACATAAAAGACAAATACAAAAGTTAATTAATTATTCAAATTTATTAACGTAGTAATAAAGTGATAAAATCTTCAGGAAACCTACCAAATTATTGGAAATACCACCACGTTTTTCTAAAGCAGCTAAGGCGTCCTTAAAAGGGGTGGGTGTCCTTAATCCAGCGTCTTTGTGCGCAAACATGCGATTAGTCTTGGGCGTATGGAAATCCTCGGCTAGTTTCCGAGTCCGCTCTGCATTACCGTCTCGAATCATGACCGGTGTAGAGGCACAGCTGGGTTTGTGTTCTGACGGACTTTGCGGTTCGATGGACGCGTAAGATCCATTCAAGAACTATACAAAAGACACCAAGACCCCACCTCAAGATTAAAATCACCACAAAGAATTTTGAACTCGCCTAATTTCGCAAATTCTTTCTTTGCTCAAACGTAGAGAACAACTTCTTAAGCACAAAATATATCCCAGGTAAATGAAATAAAAAAAATGGAAATAAAGTTCCTCTGGGAATCTCTTAAAAAATACATTAAAATGGAAGAAAATGATTCACTGGCAAAGAACACGCAAGCAGACCTGAGGAGGATTTTGACAAAGCAGGTTGCAGTAGTAATCCAGAGTAGTTCTTTGAAGTAAAGGCGTAATCCCCACAAGCAAACGAGGACAGCGGCGACCAACCAAAACCGTCCACTTTTTGGGTTAAAAAAAGGGAAGAAAAAGAAAAGTGGTTTCCAAACGTCCGCACCAGCAGGCAACACAAGGCAAGCCAATAAAAAAAAGTAGAAAATAAGAATGTAGTAGAAAGTAGAAATAAGAATGTAAAAATAAAAATTGAGAAGCAGAAATTTTGCAAGAGATCCAGAATAAATTAAGCTTATTCGTACCTGAGAAGGACTGAAAGGCAAAGGTTTGATAGGCGTAGTCGTGTTAGCAGTTTTCGTGGGAGTCATGTGGAACTGGGATTTGTGGGATGGGTACAAGGGCGGGGCGTGGCTTCCGTCTGTGACGTCAAAGGATTCGTGTCCTTCTGATTCGTCACCGCCGCGGCCTTTCCGTCGACCTGCACGACGCAAAATGGGCGGTGTCGACAGTTTGCTTTGGTTATGATCACCTTAAGCGATTTTTTTAAATTAAGTCAACCCGAAAGTATATATTTGCAATTTTTACCTGATCGCTCCGTGATGCCGTCTGCGGTAAAAATTCTTTCATCCTGCTGCTCCTCTTCCCATGGCTCTAATTCTGCCAAGGCTTCCGAAAGTAACGCTTGATTTAGTTTACCCGGACTGGAGCTCTCCTGGTTGCTCAACTCGCTCAGATTAATAAACCTAATTTGGAAAAAAACAATAAAAACAATATTAATTTCTTAGTCTGATTTTTTTCCATCTTTTCTGCTTTCTTTTAGAGCTATAAGGGAAAGTTTACTGTAAAGGGGACAAAAATCCTTGAATCTCCTCCACTTGCAACTGAGGAGAATTCACATCTTCCCGAGACACGCGATAATGGTCATTAAATTGCAGCGGAGTCAACGCGGGTCCATCCATCGGCTCTGTTTTTAACTGGGCAGGCTGCGGTAAGTTCATACTCAGCAATTGCGGGAGGGTATGGTGGGCGGGGGGGTTTGCCAATCCCGCAAAAGGCGTGACCGGGTGACGGTGTGACGTTATCGACGAGGGTGACGCGTGCGATTGCTCTGACAGTCGACTGAGTGGGCTTGAAAGTGGTGTTAGGGCGTGGCTCTGGCTTAACTGGGAGTTGGAGTCGTTGTGTAAGTTGAATGTTGGGTTTCCGCCCCTTGGGAACAGTTCTGGAGTCTGCCATTTGGACTGTGATGCCTAAATAAATAAATAAATAAAAATAACATAAAAAATCCAAAAATATAAAATAAAGTAAGTAAACAAACTGCATCCTTATTTGATAAAAAAATAAAAAAGTGTACTTGTTGTGCCTGGCGTCGCTTCCGTCGGCGGACAGTATCGCTGTTATCACCTTCGTACTTTTTCTTCATGGCGGAATTCCAGTGGTTCTTGATTGCATTATCTGTGCGTCCAGGCAACAATTTCGCAATTTTTGCCCACTGGTTGCCGTACTGCTTATGGGCGTTGTATATAATGCGATCTTCTTCTTCGGTCCAGGCGCATTTCTTGATTTCGGGGTTCAGATGGTTGTGCCAACGCTCGCGACACTGTTTGCCGATTCGCCCTTTGAGGTGTTTGGCAATTAGCGTCCACTTCTTGGGTCCGTAACGTTTCACCAATTCCACTACCAAATCATCCTCCTAAATAAAAGCAGCAAATACAATTAATAAATAAATGCAAAAAAATATTAACAAACAAATAAATACAACAAATAATTGCACACATACATTAGATTCTGTTAATTCACACATTTGCGAAATTATTGATCACTGAAATGCTCTCCGGGTTTGGGCTGAATTTGTGAAAACATGTCAAAAATCATTTGAATCGTTTGCTAGAGCCCAATCTCACAAAATCGCACCGTGAAAAAGAAAGGAAAATTCCACGAGACTTACAATTACAACTTAAGAACTTAGCAACCATAATAAACCCGTACAGGTTCTTAGCGCAAAAATGCGTACCATCGTCGGCGTAAAAGATGAAAGAGAACTGTAGTACTGTAGAAAACGCTTACATTTCTCTGCAACCCAATTGAAAAGAGCCAGAATCCAATGTTCTCAATGGCAAAAACCCATTCAAAAGCATCCTTGGTAGTTTTACCCTACACTATCCCTTATTCCTTCTTCTCCTCTCTTGGAATTCAATAGAATTTCTCTCCCCTTGCCTCGGAATCTGGCTCAGGTACAAAATTCTCCAACACTATTCTATTGAATCGGTCAAAGGGAAACTGCTTTTCCAGTCTTTCCGGTCATGCCCCTCCTCCTATTCCCTCTCCACCACCCACCTCAACCCCTCTTGGGATACTGTTAATCTTCATTACAGCTTCCTTTTTCGAAATCTCCCTCTTCATTGTACACCAAATACAAATAAAAAAGAAGTTACACAGTAAAAGTTTTTATTCGTATTCAGATTCCCCTCCTGCGCTCTCTTCAGTTTTTTCCCATTTTCTTTTTTTGTTGTTGTCCCGAGGTGATAGTGTCTTGCTGAATTGAATTCGTAATCTTTCCCACGACACGGACAGGATGCGAGACATGAACGACAAGAGCAAAGGATCCTCTTCCTTCCCCAGGTACGAGGAAGCTGACGAGAAAAGTACCCCAAATTACAGGTAGGCACGTAATAAGAGTGTGAGAAATTGCAAACATTTAAAGCACCAAAGGGACTTTAGAAGGAGAGGGCGGTTAGTATGTCTTTGGGAACCTGCATACCCCTATATAAACGCCTAAAAGGCCTAACAGGCGTTTTTAGACAGAAAATCTGGGTCAATGATGTTGCGAAAAATATAGAGGATATTCCCAAAAAAACCTTTTTAGTGATAAGTAATTGGGAGACTACTTTTCTAGAGCAGAGTTTTAACCTAATTTTGCTGAGTAAAGGTTAACCTATATTATCAATTTTAAACTTAACGGAAACGCGATTCAATGAAAGTGTGTTCGGGGCGATCTTGTGGAAAAAATAGTGGATATTCTTTGTGAAAGTAAAAGCAGGGGAAACTAATAACTAGAGAAAAGTTAACTACACTTCCATCCAATAAATTTGCTACGCAATGTTGTTAGTGTTCAGTAAATATAACCGAAAATTCTAATTTTCAGAGCTTCATACGGTAAGATTCGCTAAAAATGATGAACGAATTTGCCAAAGCTTTAAAGATGACTTTTTACAACAAAGATATTAAATAATTACATGGTATACTTGACTTTTCCTTGAAATTTTTGACGCGAAAAAAATAAAAAAAATCGAACTTGTATTTCCACACGATTTCGCTAAACCTCTACTGGTGCGAAACTTCTATCAAAACCCTGTGCTATAGTTAACGATACATTTAGCATTCCCTCTTTTCAACTCATTCGACATTCTTAGTTTAAGGCCAACCCTTCCTGTGCTCACCCATTTTGCAAGCATGTAAAGGTCGTGAATGTAAGAATTTGCAAAAATATTTAATAATCACCTCTTTCGTCCATGGGCCTTTGACCAGCTCAGGGTTAACTACTTTGGTCCATCGTTGCTGACATAAAACATCACTTCGGTCTGGGAAATTCTGCGCAATAATTTCCCATTTTTCTCCGTGTGAATCTACCATCCGTTTAAGTAATTCATCCTGAGGAGAAAAAAAAATATCCCAAAAAATTCATTAATTAAACTGATAACCTTCCAACATTCCCAACATCAATGTTAACGCCCCCACCTCCCCCAACAAAGAAAAGTTTTGCGGTCAAAGGCACAGAAACATCATCTACAAGTCATTAAACTCTAAATAAAGAAATTAAAATTCCTCGCGACCCAAAAATCGATTAATAATACTATACCTCATGTTTGGTCCATTTCCCACGATTAATCTGTTTCCTCGCTGTACCGTTGGCGGTACTGAGGGGAGTGTGTGAAGAAGGGTATCCTTGGTTGCTATCCAAATCCAGGACTCCGTACTGTGCGTATGAATCGGTGGTCGCCGAATCCGAGAATTCCGAATCATTAAAATCGTCGTTATCACTAGCTCCACTTTCCTCCGGGTACATGTCCATTTCCGACTTTACGTTCATATCCCTTTCCCGAAGCGTGATCTGGCCAGGCCAATGCATAATATATTAAATTTTAATACAATTTTTAGTCACTCGAAGTTTTTTCAAAGAAAACACATGTGAAACTCTCTGTGTTCCTATCTAGACTGAATAAAGGCGCCCAAAGTGAAGCCTCACACAGGAGGAGTTTACGGAAACACAATAGAAGCGACGCTTAACCCCCCAACCCCTCCCTCCATCTCGCCTAAGGGTAACCTTTAGACGAGCAGCTGCTAGCTTGCTGCCTTCTGGGTGTTCGCTGGCGGGCAAATGTTGATAGTATGGGGCCATGGGACGTGTATGGGGTCCGTAATGTATCGTGGTTACGACGGGTACGGATACCGATACAGACGACGACGACGACGAAAAAGAAGACTGGGGCACAACGAGGAATCTTTTGTCTTGGTTTGGGGCTTTCTCGGTCTTTGGGTTGGTGTGCTTTCTAAGACAGGAAACCTAAAGCGCTACAGGAAGACCACCTGTCCCATACGTGCATAATTACTAACGTAGCACGTGTCTTTTGACCGGGCAAAGACTAGCTCGCGCGTCTGGGAGATACGGGATCGGAATGGAACAGCTGCTTGGGAGGGGGTGGGGGGGGGAAGGGTAACGTGTTAAGACAACATTTATAAGACTTAATTTTGAAGATACTTGGGGAAAAAAAAGGAATTGTGCAAAATAACAGAATGATTTAGATGTTTCCTTTTTGGAGGGGTGGGGGTTTATTGAGCTGAAATTAACATTTAACTTAAAGTTTAGCAAAGTCAGCTTAGCAAAGGGCGAATTTTGGGAAATGCTATGGTAATACTAATCTAGAATTTATTAACTTTTAGGCGCCATCTTTTTTGAACCAATTCTTCGCAAAACATTAGGTAAATCTAGACAGAGAAGAGGGCGTAAGATGAGCAGTATAAAGGTAAAGCGTCTCTTTTTGAATTCAAAAGAAAAGCCTTGACCAGAACTTGGGACGGAAATAAGCTAAACAAAAGAGACCGGATGCTTCAGGTGGCCGTCGCGGCGCTAGTTAGGGTTCAATTTAGGCGGGAGATAACCGGGAACGGAAATAGGAGAAGTTTCTTCGTTTTTATGTTTCCTTGAATGAAACACTGCGTGATTTAAGAAAAATTAATGAGAGGAAGTCACAAGTATTTTTTACGATTTTTTTTCCTGGTCAAAACGACAGGTGTGAAAGGGAAGGGGGAAGGGAGGGGGGCAATGGATCGCTGATGTCCGCAGCTGCTCAGCTACGTATGTTGTGTCTTGCGTGTAACTTTTACTCTTTGAACTGAGAGGAGAAAATCAATAGTTCTGCTAAACGCCAGCCGAACTAGGGATAATATTCTGAACTTTAAGATGAAAAATTACTGTCGAATCAGGAGGAATGTCCTTTTCTTGGCTCGGAGGCTAAAAAGAAATGAAAAATGAGAATTTTTCACGTTCATTTTAATGAGATACCTCCGTCATGCTCATTTACATATTGCCTACCATTTGGGAGTCCAAGAATGGAGACCAGACTACTCCCCGGCTAGTGATGTACTTGGCTTGTCCTTCAAAAAAGGTGAGGTTCTGGCTCCCAGCCAAGGATTTGAATTCCTTTTACACCTCCCCCAACAGAAATTTGGTTCTGATTGCTCTCAAAATTAAAACCGATGATTTTAAATCCACACTCGTCGTGCTCTAGACTATTGTGGATATTTAACTTGACTTTTTAGAGGGATTTTCGGCACGATTTGTTATTTTATTGCAAGTGTCCTAAGATTGTTTAAAACTTTTCCGGTTTTAAAATCCTTGTAACATAACAGAAAGTTGTATAACGAATATAGATTAATACTAGACACACAGGTCCTTTTAGGATTAGTTATTTTGTATATGAGTTGAGAGATCTAGTACCAATCCAAAACTATGGAACTCATGTGCGGTAACCGGAACGAACGATAAACAAGAAAGCCGAAGATCGAGAAACATCAGAGTATAAAACACTTTAGTTTCTCCTAAGAGAAACTGGTTGGAAGGTTTGGAAAGTACTGCTCCTCTGAATGAACAAAACCCCTTGAGAAAACGAAGTGGAAGGGTTGCTGTTTGGATTAGGATCTGGCTAATTGTTATTCTGTACGACGAGGTAAGGAATTAACGTGACAGGTCAGAACCGTCGCTTGGCGTACTTCACACAATACTGGGTTTGGAAATTATATAAAATAACTAATTATATAACTTACCCAACTTGATTGATGATGGAACAGAGACAGTATGTTATGCTGCTCTACACTGCATGTTTATGAACCAATTTGCAGAAGGTATAAACAGACAAACCCGAAATGTCGGAAAATGGATATTCAATGTTGACAAGCCCAGGCTAAGGTGGGGATAAACATACAACAAGGGCAAGGGCGCCAATCGGCCAGATAAAGCTGATGGGAAACCGCGAACAGTGTACCAAAGGCCTTTCCATTTGTTATCCATTCCCAAAATAGATGGTGCCAGGAGATTCAAAGAGAGCTCTAAATATGTGCGGGAAATTAAATTGGCGGCAAATTCAAACCCGAAACTGGAAACGGGGCACAGTTTCCACACTGTTAATGTTTAAAATCTGTAGTACGTTACAGTTAACAATTAGAGTGTCTATATTTTGAATCTTGAATGCTACCTTCTGATAAAATAAGTTAGCATCCAAGTTTAAAGATTCACGGAAAACTCTGTTAGATTAAAGGGGATTGTTGTTTTTCCTGTATATCACAGTTAAGAATGATAAACAACCGGTGGGATGACACAAATCATTTACACCCCACGCTCACAAAATTAACAATTCATAACAAATAATCCACTTTTCATGCATCCAAATCTCCCAAAACCAAACAAAGAGGAAAACAAAAATATACAGGCAGGACATCACAAGAGGAGCCGCTAACCACCAAATCACGAAATGGGGGGGAACTACTTTTTCCACATATTAGTCTTTCTCGGTTTATCATGTATAGTCACTAACGATCCCACTAACTTATTTTCTCATGTTTTTCTCACTTTGTCAGGTTTTCAAACCGAACTTTCCTTTTTGGAAGCAAGAAGAGGTGATCCAGGTATGACACTCGACGCGGAACTAAGGGGCGTGGTCCAATGCGGCATCCGAGGCAAGGTATTACTACCATAATGGGCCAATCCCGACTCGTATTCCTGCTTCTATAATAAGGATTCCTGTCAAATACGTAAGTCAAAGTGAATTAAACGACAAAGATGGCTTTACCCAACGCGTCTTCCTCCCTAATGTCGCTGCATCACCCAAGGTAGGGATGGGGCCCATATACGGGGTGTGAGGCGCTACAGCTAATGGATGACTGAGCAACAAGCCCCCCGGACCCGATCCAGGATGACTACTTAATTGCCTGCAATAATGTGGCGGCAAATCGGCCAAAAGCGCGGCTAAGGGAGGGGCACGGCCTTGCATCAGCAACTCTTCTTCTAGGAAAACAATCACAAAATGCTCATATATCAATAGTTTTCGCCTCGAATAATTTATTAATATCATTGAACTGAACTGAGTATTTTTTTAAATTTTATTCCGAACAAATGATAACTCAGTCTTTTTCCCAACACATGAAATAACGCCGTTTATAGAGTTTGTCTGCGAAGGTTGTAGGCTACAGGGCCTTTAATACTATACGGTGTCCTCAAGATGCATTGCTCTTATATAGAAAACCATTTCTTCACCATTTGAAGGGCTACGACAAAAAAAACTCAGCGCCAACGAACGTTACCAAAAGACAATAAATTCAAAAAGAATTACCCCTGGGAGGAATGAGGTCCGGATTCCGTTCATCGTCCAGAAGAACAGTGGAGGCGTGTCCCAAGACAGAATTCCCACCCCCGGAACTGGCAGGGGTGTGGCTTCGTTGATCAGCTTTAAACATGAGCATGGTTTCCGAGCAACCCGCTTGGGTCATGTCCGTTGATAAGGAATGGGAGTGACACCCCGTCGAACGTAACCTAAGGCCCATTCGTCTCTGTCTCCTGCACCGTAATTTCAGGGCCAAAACTAGGAGTAACGCGAGGAGCAAGAGGGCAGAAAAAGTGCCCACAACCATTGCCAAGATAGGGGTGAAGGCCAAGAGTGATGAAGAGGCGGTTGTTGGGTTGACGGAGCGGTTCCGATCCGCCAGTTCCGTGTTCTTTTGCGTCTCAGGAGGTCGCAAGGTCACCAGACGCCACGTGGTCAGAGCCGAGTGGCCTTTCGCGTTCACAGCATACATGCGAGCTTCGTATTGCGTGTCAGGTTGCAAAGCGCGTACCAAGAACGACGGCTTTGCATTGGTCATGTTCGCGTGCAAAACCGGTCCAGCAGTTTCCTCCAGCGAAGGGGCGAACACTTGCAGGAAGAAAACCTGGGGCAGACCGCCACTGAACCCTTCCAAGCAAGAAAGAAGCAAGGAATCTGTCGACTGGTGCGAAACGGTACAGTTGCTTACTGGATCTGGTTTTTCTGTAACCCAAAAAGAATTTAATAAGCTCGCATATAATAATTTATTAAAGCCCGCATACACTGGTATAAGCCCGCTAACACCTCCTTGACACATTCTCATTCAAACGTCAAAAGACTCGACAAGGTTGAAACCACACCTCCACATCGTTTTGCGGTTTAGGGGAGGGCCTTAGCCTACAACGCACGATCTTTTCAGACCATTTCTAGGCAAAGATCAATAAGCGGTTGTTTCGAAAACGAGCGGGTCTTTAGAAGAATAAACAAAGAAACCGCGTTTACAGATGCAAATTTTGAACTTAACGAAAAACTGTAATATGGGCGCGTTTTATACAAAGCCACGCAAGTTATTCAATCCAAACTAATAAAATAAGGTACGAAGCCTAAAAAAGTGAGCAAAACAAGTTCTAATGAGTAATTTTACATTTATAAGGATAAGGATAACCTTTAAGGATCATTAGAAATGGGTTTAAAATGAATGGTCTTACCAGCGAGAATGACGTGGAACACGCAAGCTTGGATCTGGGGCCCCACCGAGTTACTCGCCCAGCACAAAACGGCCCCAAAATCTAGATCGGTAGAGGGCAAGTACGTCGCGACGGAACGAGGTCCTTCAGAGGTGTAAGTGCCTGCCGGCACTTCCGCCAATCCGGCGGACACATTTAAAGCCCAGCGAAAAACCAAGCCTTTCGCCGGATTACTTTCCACATCGCACACAATACGCGCCTCCTCCAGTCTTGCTACGCCGTACACCCTCGCCTGACCCGACTTACACACCGGAGCATCTGCAAAATAAGTGGAAACCATGGTCAACAACAACGCCACGCCTCCTAATACCAAATTCCCTTTCAAAATACAAATAAAAAGTTAAGATCAAGACGCAAACCCCAAAAAGGAGATAAAAGGTTAAGTGAATATGATGGGCAAGCTTTTGTTTAGAGATCCTCCAAGTCCCCCTCCACTAGTGCCGCCGAACCCCCCCCCCTCTTCTGGGTGACGATAGATAAAGCCAAGACCCAAGTTCTCTGGGGAAATTCCGACAGATTCTTAAGGAAGAACGTTGAAGGAAAACCTTGAGGGACTTAACGTTGAGAGAAAAGGGGAGGAGGGAAGAAAGAAGAGGAGAGGAGGGGATAAAAGTACACCGCGGAATACCGTTCTCAAAAACCGTGACAAGCAGACGGTTTTTGATAGGGAAAAGAGCCAGAGGTTGACTTGGCATATGCAGGAAACATGCGAGAGAAATTGTGGGAAAAGTTGGGGCTGTTTTAATGGTATTAACCCTTCAAAACTTACATTTGACGTCGAGGAGAAGCCAATCGGATTCCGTGTCGCCTTCGCGGTTGTATGCTACGCAGCGATATCTGCCGGCGGAGAGTCTCGACACACGTTGAAGGACCAAACTTTGATTAGAAACGATAACGCCTCCACTTACATTATGCAACAGCTTCTTGTCCTGTATAGTTTTTTCGCAATCACCCCAGAAGAGAAATAAAAAGAGAAAAAAAAATTGTATTAGGGAACCCTCGAAACCAAACGGTTAAAAAATTGGGGTTCAGTATGCTAAGGGAAGCAGCTTTATTCAATTTGCATCGACCCTAATCTGCCCCTGTTTTCCCTTACAGAAATCCGTATAAATGGAAGCAAAAAAAAGAAAAGAAAACATTTATTTTCTGCTTGGAAACGTGCTGGCAATGAAACAAAAAATGGATCTGCGAGAAAAGGGAGAGAAATATATCAAGAACTTACGTTGTGGATCCATTCGATTTTTGTAACAGGTGGATTCGCATGGGCTTGGCAGTCAAAATAAACATCTTCGCCTTCTTTGATGTTGTCGCCTTGTAAATTACTGCCCAATTGCAGGTGAACCCTGGGTCGGTCTATAAGAAAGCTTAATTAATTCCCTGTTTTTAAATTAGGTTTATTATGCATTCTTCTGGGGGGATGTAATGTTATGTTAGTGAACATAAATCGTTTGACCCTTCTTTCTGAGCCAATTTGGCATAGGTGGTATCACAAATCCATCCAAGTAAATTTTATTTTTATAACATTTTACGGTTTTTATTTTGCCCATTTCTGATTTGAACGCAGTAAACACTTGTTAAATAACCATTCAAAGTACGGGAAACCTTTATGATTTCGAAGCATTTACAAAGATTAACATATATTAGGTGCAAAATTTAGGAGTATTTTATGTAATGGTAGTAGGTGTATCGCATTACTGTACTAGTAAAAGAATATAAACCAATTGAAAGACGAACTTTGTTCTACATTTGTTTGAATCGCCGTTCACGAGTTACATGGGATACCACCTTTGGGTATGCCTTGTAAATTACCTGAGACACGGCGTGGCCTTCGTTCCTTATGGTTACTTTTTAATAATACCCTATGATTACGACAAGAAACGACAACAGAACAATGCACTCTCGGGTACCATGGATAGTGATTAATTGTGCAAGAAAAGTGAAGTGACAAATACTAAACATTGTCCATAGAAAGCCTTCGATGAAGAATGTATAAATTAAAAAGCAAATGAGTTGTAAGCACCGTTACAATATCATTATATAAAACAGGGGTTCTCAAACTTTTTCGTTCGCGGCGCCCCTCGGAACATATCCCCAGCGCCTATGCCGCCCCTTAGAACATAGGCCTATACAATTTTTGCATCTATGAAATTATAGGAATCTTTTCGCGGCGCCCCTGCAAGCCTACCGCGGCGCACCAGGGCGCCGCGGCACATACTTTGAGAAACGCTGGAATAAAAGCTCTTGAATAAATAGCTAAATTATACGACTTATTTAAAAGTAAAACGTAAATGAATTTTCCTTAGTCATAAAATCCTTACTTTAAATTAAGTTACTAAATTAAAATGAGATCACCTAGATGACAAACATTATATGATGGGTTTTGACAAAAAAAAAGCTCGAAAAGGGGTGAGTTTCAGGATGGGAGGGTGGAAAGGTCTAAAAAAAACTTACACTGGATTGCCAAAGTCCTAGAATCTTCCAAAACCGCTTCTTCTAGGGTCTCGTAGGCGTGACCTGGTATCCATAGCGGATTTCGGACACGGCAAGTAATAACTCTGCCGGTATCTTCTAACCCCGGCGTCCATTGCAACACGCCCCAGGACGTCTCATTCCCGCCTTCTCCTCCCTGTTTTATTTGTGGTGGAAAGTTTCCAATCAAACGCATGGGAAGAAAACAAATAAATTATACAGCGGGCCAAATGCTGCTTTTCTATTACTTTGTCTTCTTTTTTCTTTTCTCTCCCTTGAACTCCTCCGTACATACACACACAAAAAAACAAAAAGTTTACACATGGAAAAGACATTTTTGGTATTTGAATGCCAGTCACAGAGTTTAAGGAGAAGAAAAAGAAAGCTACATCATTCTCTAGGGAGTCTTGTGGTTGCACAAGGCTGTGCTGGTTTCATTTTAGCGATGGACTTTTTATTGAGAAGTGTCCATCACCTTGTCACTATGAAAAGAGCCATTTCTGTGCCGTTTTCGTTCTTGGTGATAGATAAAAAACGAGTTTACAATGAAGCTGTATTGCTCCTAATAGTCTTAGTAACGCCTACTAAAAGCAAAGAAAAAGGTTTCCGAGATAAATTTTTGATCAAGCAAGATTGAAAATGATCGAGAATTACTGACTCTGGTTTTGCAATGAATTTCCAAGGATTTTTAAATTCTTAAGAAATAACAAAACTTAAGAAATAATTCATATGAAAAAGTAAATTTACTATTTTAAATTATACTGTCGGAAATATGCGTAAATTCTCCTATAATTTAAATTACACCGTAATGCATGCTGTTAATAATGGTGTTTATGCGTTCCTTAGCTCAGATTACAGAGTTTAAATGTGAGATTGTAGCTAGATTCAGGATTTTCATTATTATCTTCTACTTTAATGTCAAAAGCTTTCCCTCTCGTAAAATCTGCTAAGAAGTTCAGACCAATTTTTTAAGAATATTGCTTTTTGTAATGTTTAAGAATAATTTCATGACATGGATCCTAGCTTTTAAAGCAATTAAAGTCCTTTGCAAAAGGTTTGAGACTAACGCAGACAAACACTTCTGGTATTTTTTTATAGAGTTTTTAAGTCTTAATTAATCCCATAAGACAACTAGAAGTTATTACGCGAAAATTACCATAGCTGGTGCTTCTGCCACCAGGTGGCCGTCGCGTAGCCAGGCAATTAAGGGCGGGGGGCGTGACCCTCGCGTCAAACATGTCAGCGTCACCGGCTTGCCTGCAGAAAGGGGCGTATCTGCACCCACCAACCGAACATCCAGTGGTTTAACTATTTCCAAAACAAAAAAGAAAACGCTAGATTAAGCAAAACTTTCCCAACTTCTTCCTTAAAAATAGCTTTCTTGGCTTTCTGCCTTAACCTTTTTTGGTCATTAAATTTCGTCAGCAATACATTACCTAGTTTTTGTAAATACATTAGTACCACTACCTAATTACTGCAGAAAAAACTTGGGGGAGTAGCAATAGAAATTGCAAGGGCTTTGCGATTTAGGAACTTCTAACTAAATATTAGTATAATTACTGTCCTTTTTAACAGAGCGTTGCTGCCACCTGGTGTTTTCGAAACATAAACAAACATGCAATTTTGGCCTAATAACTGTTGCAAAAAGAATTAAGTATCGGCCTTTATAAGTAACCAATTAGTTTACAAGCAACCTGCCAAACAATTTCACGATTTGAAAATGTGTATGGCCGCTCCCTGATTTAAAAGAAATAGGCGACGCTAATTTGTAGATATAAATATCTACTGAAATATTTACGACCTTTTGCGAAATAAACTACTAAAATGCTTTCACAAATTGGCGACCAAATACTAAAAGATTTTGGTCTATATTAGTTAATCTCGATAAAACTGTTTCAAGGCTAAAAACTTTTACTAATATTCAATTGTAAAAATTTGTATAAAGAAATCTAGGGATCCGTATCCTCTACATTGCTGCCCAGAGAATATTTGCAAACCGGAAACTTTACTAAATTTTAAATTGTCTAACTAATTATCTGTAATCCCACTGCTCTTTATCCCCCAGATTACTATCAAAAGATTTCTGAAGAAATCGTTTAACATTTTTTGCACCAATTAAATCCTTCACGCTAAATAGCCGAAGAAGATCAAAGGCAATCAAATCGTTCCTGAAATACCCTTAGTAATTGCAATAGAGTGGAACACACTCTAAGTGAACGCAGTATATAACTGAAAATACACAATTTACAAGCAGAGCCTAACTCAGGGATACTTAAAAAAAGAAACCCGAAGAAATACAGTGACAGACACAATGCAGTACCTTACAAACTTTTATTAGCGGTACTTTGGCGCGTACTGAAACCTCGTTCAGCGTAATTATACACTCCTGATAGCGGCAAAATTATTCCCACCCCATTTACAGACCTTTTAAAAGGGCCCCACGAACTGAGGAGTTACCAAACCCCGGCCGGCACCTCAAATGATTATTTTATGACGTTGCTAAGGTAACAATGTTTCCTATCCATGCTCGGGTAATATTTTTTAAAATAATTACATGTATGTAATTGATATCTATCTATCTATCTATCTATCTATCTATCTATCTATCTATCTATAGATAGATAGATGGATATTTTTAGAAATTTTTAGATATTTTTAACGGGGAAAGTAAAAATCAAAGGATACTATTACAATTACCGTTGTGTTTCACACAGTCTGGTCCGGAACAAAAGATCAAAAGCAGTTCTTATCTGAGGTGAATTTGAGGTTTTTACGTATGTTTTTTTTAAATTCTTTTTTAGTGACACGAAAAAGAAATAAAATATGTTCCGAGGAGCATGCAGGCCAATTGTGGCGCCACGGTTTTATGAAACTCGGGGAGAACAAACCATTTCAGAACAAGCAAGAGACTATATAGTCTGCTTTTCACAAACCTCCAAAAGAAACCACTCCCCAGTGATATCGACCTGAAATCTAAAGGGATACATCTAAGAGAAAAATAAGCAGAAATAAACCCACGTGTCGGTTTTCTTGTGTGTTTTTTGTTTGGCTCTTTTTAATGATCTCTTGTGCTTCGTTTCCCAGTTCTGCCATAATAGGAACGGCTCTGTTTGGAGCAAGTTCTAGCACTTTAGTGTCTGGGTCTTCATGTTCTTGTTTATTAAAATTCCTTCAGACACCTGTGCGTGATATCGCAAATAGTGGCAAATAAACAGTAAAGTAATAGCGAAGGATATTAAAAGCGGAGTAATACAGAGAATTTACTGTAAATCAACCAATAGATAGTTGTTAAGTTGCCCATAGTATTGTAAAGTTGTCGTTTAAATCTAGAAAAATAGTCTTGCACAGTTGAGATCAGATTGTAATACCTCGGCATAAATGCAGAATTGTACAGCATTTTACTATCAAAACGTGTAAAAATATCGTACATATATATATCGTAATATTGTTAAGTTTAACGAATATTTATTGTAACATTACTGACCTATAATTCCAGTGTATTTTCAACTGTTGGAATTTTTATACATGTTAAAAAAACTCCAGCATTTATACCCTGACTGTACGCATTTAAAGTATGAACTGCCGTGCTTACCGTTAGAGCGTAAGCGTGATAGCAGATGATAGGCAAGTATTATTAAAAATTCAAAGAAAGTCCGCAAATATATTGAAAAGAATCATGCCAATCAAATCAATCCTAGGAAACGCTGTAATCAGCCTTTTTTTTGTTTTGCTTGTTTGCTTGGGAGACAAAGCCGCTCAAATCATTCACCAGGCATTTCGATGTGGGCTTTTGCAGCGTTGCCCGATTTGTTAATTCCCCCTACTAAATTTCCAAGTTTTCTCAGTAACTATCAGAATTATATATATCCTTTTCTAACACCAAGTCTCCAAGTGAGTACTTCGAAATACAGTTGCTAAACTTAATAATGTAAACATTTACAGTTTTTATACACTTCTCCTTTTTAAGTAAAACGTTGACAATAACAGTGACTTAATGTAAAGCAAAAAAAAAGTTAATTAACTATCCATTAAAACTGATGAGTTTGACTAATGATCACTTTTTCAATGACATTTAAAAGTGAAATGAGTTCATTCCTGAACTGGCTCTCGAAATTCTCAAATAAAATCATAATAAAAATTAAGTTAAATAATAAACTTACGGATCATATCCAAAGTGACAATGGATGAAATTGGCTGCGTCAGATTACTATTGAAGGATGAACATGTGAATTGTGAGCCTAAATCTGCTCTCGAGAGGCTCGTCAGTGTCAAGTCGTTCCGAACCACGCCTTCCACAGCTACGTACCAGGATTCGTCCAATACCACGCCCTCTTTGGACCACACAACTCTTGGAGCAGGTCGTCCTAATTAAAAATGTCGCCCCAGAAAAAAAATCAATGTCATTTCCTTAAAAAAGAAATGTATACCTCCGCTGACTTCGCAGGTTAGCCGCAAATCCTCACCCACACCCACCGGGCCGGCCAAACCTGATGATCCTAGCGCTACACCTTCTTCGTTGAGTACAACGGGTCGTCGAGGGGGAACTATTTCATCAAATACAACGACCCAAAAAAAGCCAAAAAAGTTCCAAATTAAATTAAGAATTCCTACACACAGATTTCCTTCAAGAAATACTTTAATGGAATTTTCGTCTCCCTAAACCCCTATTCGGATACTTCGCTTCAACAATTAATTAAACAACAAGTTGGCCATGCATAATATGCCAGGATTCCATGCTTCCGAAACACCACCCTCCGCCCATTTTCCCATTAAGAAACCAAAGATTATCTAGTGACGTCATGCAATTCATTAGAGATCTACACCTAGACGCTTCTTGCTTATTGAGTTCGATGTTCTTCTGTCCGTTTTTTTGCACAAGAATTTACTGATGTACTACAATAATATGTAGAACAATAAGTCTTGTAGTACAATAAGCCTTTAGTCAAAATAAACAGTGGAATAACTGTGCAATATTCCTTTGTAGTTCATAGCAATTCGTAATGTATGGAGTTTTAGCAGCAAATTCGTAGCAAAAATAATTGCACAAGCATTTGATATAGTCATAATTTGTTGCAGTGAATCTGCACACAAGTACTTCTGTCTTTTTTTGGCTGTGGCTTTTAGCAAAGGACAACAACCACACACAAAAAAATTATTTCCGTCCAAATTATTATAAAAACGTCGAACTTTGTAAAAAAAAATGTGTTTTGCCGTTTGCGAGTTATTGGCAACTAAACTTGGGATAATGATGTCAAGGACGTGTCCAAGCGTGGTTTTACGGCGCTTCTTATACCATGATTTACACATTTGCCATGCTTTAAAACAGGAAATCCCTCGGGTACCATGGATATTCACTACATCAGTGACGCCAGAAAGCTACATGAACCTATTTTTTCGAAATTTCTTTCTTAAATAATTTAGTTACTTCTTAACGCATGATGGACAGAAAAATATCACTCGAATCTAAGATATTTTGTTTTGCTTTCAGAAGACTTTTTGTGTGTGTGGCTGTTATTGCCCTTTTAACAGATCAGTAGGCTTTATGGCTTCATCTTCACTCTCCGAACGTATTCGTTCTCACCGTCCTTAGTTTCAGTCTAATTCCTTCTCATTTACTCATACTGAAGGGGGGTTTGGGGGTAATAAGGTGTGGGAGGCGATTAGGAGACTTAAGTTTTATCCACCTCCGCTGCAGAAAATGATATATTTTTTTGCTCCTTAATCCTCGATTTAATTAGAAATGTCCAAAGAACACGAAGAAAAACACGTTACTCTTTTATTTCGACAAAACAATGTGTTTTGGGGGTAGGGAGGAGGCACGAGGAAAGAAAAGGATGCGCTAGTACGGGAGGGGGTTAAAAGCTTGAGGCGTTGGGGAAAAAAGCCCTTGTAAAAAGAAAAAGAATTGTAACTGAAAATAATCTTGGCGAAAACTTGGGAGAGCAAAATCCATGATCCGTAGTCAAACCCGTGACCGATTTCTGCTGACTCGTCTTTAAGGTGGTTGTAAAGGTGCACCTCCCCCCTCTTTTTTCTTTTGTCCCCTATTCTGAGGAAAAGACGTCAAGTGAGTTCATTTCCAAATCCTCTTTAACGACTCTTCGTGACTCTCTAAGCCCCTCCCTCCTGACTGGAAACAACTAACCCTCCCACTTTCGCTCCCACTCACCCGAAGAAAATAACGAAGAAATAAAAATCAAGAAGGATATCTCCCCACCCCCTCCCCTACCCCAAAGACACAAGCACAGAAAAGGTACCATTTTACCACGATAAGCCACTTTTGCTCCTTTGTCTCAGGGACACCATGTTATATAGCTACTCGTTGAGCTCTGTGGACAACTTCATGCGCGACCTAACAGCACCCTTCGAACAACTGCTTCATCTGCTATCGGTCCCTCTTGTCGCCTGACAGACATAAATATGGGCAGTGGCAGCCACGCTAATTTTAGTCTTGGTTATTTTTGGTCTAAAATAAAAAGTACATCATTTCTTCATGAAAATAGTGTGGAAGCAATTTAGAAGGAGTAACTTGGCAACAATATTTTTTAGTTGTCTTGGCTTCAAGTTTTGTATCTTTGTCAATAGAAAAGAAAACCGAGAAAAATACCTAATTTCATTAAAACAACCTGGGATTAGAAAAGCTGTGCAGAGACCTTGTTAGCATGCTACATAAACCTTATACCACCATTGTCGTTTCTCGCGTTCAATTGCTCCCCGCTTACTGTGCCTACTTGTTGTTCGCCTAGACCAGGGGTGTCCAACCGTTTTATTCGATTCGCCAACGCGTTGGCGAATCGGGGTTCCAATTCGCCAACACTTGAAAATGCCCTCCGAATTTGCCAAATTCGCAAACGTACTACAATTCTCCAAAATCGTTGCAATGCAAAACTTAGAATGGTTGAATGGTTCTGCCAGTAAAAGTTTTTCGTTCAGCGCTGCAGCCGAAGGAACAAGTCGAGAGTGCTAAAAAAGATTCACCGTTTGAATTTACGAAATTATTATCTTTTTGACAAGGTTTCTCCGCACATTTTTTGGAACAGCCGATTCGCCAACATTTTTCGTCAATTCGCCAACGTTGGCGAATTGAAAATAGGGTTGGGCACCCCTGGCCTAAACCCTCTATCTTGGTCCACTTGGCCCTACCCGTATGCCTTTGGCGCAAAGCTCCCGCAACCCGAGGGCCGCGAGCGGTGCAGCTTGCAGTTTTGCGGCCCGTGCCACTAGTGCTCAGTCAATAATGGATTGATAAAATAATGCCCAACTCTACACAAACAAATAGTTTTCATCTTAACATTGTTCCCCACCGCCCTTAGGTTTGATGAAATCTATCGCCTTGCTAAAAAAAGGTTCGCGATCCCTGCCTTAGGGGCTGTTAAACATCAAAGCCTTTTTGTGTCATATAGTTCGCCTGCTAGTCCACACGAGGGCCAGTTGAATTCATCTCTTTACTTCTTGAGTGGAACTTATGTAAAAACCTTGATGTAAATTTGGGGGAATCGTCGGACGTGTGTTGCAGAGTGAACGACGAAGCTTACGCGTATTCGGACGAATGACCGAACTTACTCGTCCTAGTCGTGCGTTTCCCTCTCCAGTAAATCCCCCACCTTTGCCTGGTTATCGTAAAAAGAAATAGAGAAAAAAAGCATCCATGCAAATAAGGCTTTCTGAAAAAAAGGCAATTTTCCCTCCTCCAGGGGAGCAGCAAGGCTGTTTCCTCTTTGCCCTCCGTCCGGAAATCAAATACTTGAGCAAACGAGGCCCAACGTTCTTTTATTTCCCTACCATTGCACGCGACTCAAAACTACACATTTCTTCGGCTTTTTTTTCCGGACTGTTATTTTTATTTTAAGCAGTAAAGGGGAAATGAAATCGTTAAGAATTGATTTGTGCGAGTTTGCGATCCAGTATCATATCATTTCATTTCTTATAGAAATAACAAAATATATTCTCTATTTTTTGGGGGGGAGGGGTTGGGGAGGGGACTTACCCACGACAGTGAGGTTGACACGTACATTCCGCGTTTGGGCCGCCCGGAAGTCCACCCTGCAACGGAATACTCCTTCGTCTCGGGTTTTGATGTTGTTCACCAATAAGGCTCCGTGGCCGCCCATGGATGTGGTTACCCGAAAAGTAGCTCTGGGCCCAAACACGTGATCATCCGACCAACTTTCAGCCATATGGAAACCCGCGTCACGTACATCCACACTACAGCAGACGAAAATATTTGGAAAATGCTTCTTCCTTTTCTTGCAAATTGTTAATTAAAAAAGCATAACTTATTAGTATAATTACACATAACAGTTATCATATTTAAAGTCAACAGGACTTTGTGCCGAAATTATTATTATTTTAGACAAGAGGCGAAAGCCATTTCTGACGAATGTCTACATGGAAATTCTGTTTAGATTTCTCGTTCGCTTAATACTCCCTTATTAGCTGTTCACGAACACCATGCACAGCTCCGTAATTAAATTTTTAATACTTTATTTGTGTTCTAGTCATGTTTAGAACAGCATATACTTGAAATTACATTCTAAGAGATTTATCTGCCAAAGAAAGCTTCGGTGTCTTTCTGCCTTTAAACATCTCTTTTTCATCACATCCTATCGGAAGATCTTGAAATCTTTTTATAACTGACCTACTACTCGTTCGTAATTTGAATTACCCACAAAATTCACAAAATTAATAATAAAAATTGTCTTCACTGTAGTGATTTTTGTCAAATTTCTGCCACAAACAATTTTTTATTTCAAGTTTCTTAATTCAAATTGATTTTAAATTTAATTTTGACGTATTGATATCCAGAATAGTATGCAAAACTTCTGATGAATCTATTGCTACCACATTTTTCCCAGGACTACATTACTTTCAAAAGATTAAAAAAAATGATCACGTTATTTTTTTAAATGATAGATTGTGCATATTAAAGAAACATTCCACAGACTCCGATTTCTCCTAAGTTTTTTGTGAGTTTGAAGGGAACGAGGGGTAGGGTAAGGGGGGTGGAATGAGTACCAGCAGGCTCCCACTTATATGTGCGCCCGGATGTCCGTAACGACAGGCTCCGTCCCGTGTTTTACAGTTCCATTTCCCGCGGAGGACGCCGCCGAAATTTACCGACTTACGACCTGACATTTTCTCCCCATCGTCCTATATCCCATTCTCCTCTTACGAGGAAAACTATAGGCCAGAAAACCCTTGGCGCTTGCCATTCTTGCCCCTCCAAGTCGGGGTACTTCCCATGCCAACCAATCCTCTTTTGGATTCTATATTCTTTCCTTGTTTGACCCACAGCACCCGCTTCCACCCCCACCCCCCACCCCGGACGCACCCCCCTATTTTGCACTTTTCTTGCTCTCAGGGAAGCAACGGTAAAAGAAGAAGCTATACAAAGCGTTTTCTTCCCTCTTTCATGATGTCTGTGTGTGTATATGTGAGAGTCGCTCCTTTTTTCTTATTCGGAGCTTCTGAATCAGTCCTTGCAGCAAAGTGATTCGGTTTTGGGTGTCTTTTGTCCCTCACTCAAAGAGATCCAAATCGAGCCTTGCTGAGCCTAATTTTCTCTCTCTCTCATAAAGGCGTCCACTGTGCTCCCTGAAATTGTCCTTCGAGTTATCGAAAGGATGTAACTTGCTTTTAGACCCAATTGAGCCCAATTTTAGCTGATGAAAACCGCCGCAAAGGGCGATTTGCTTGCGAAGATCTTCCGCTAGAGAGATTCAAAGCGATAAAGTCCGAGTATTACTTTATCTGTAAATCCTAACCGGCTTAGTCTCTAGGAAACTATAGATTTGAATTTAAATTACTTAATTAATTATCAATGAATTGCTAGAATCCGATACCCTCCTTGGAAGCGTTTTGGATTTAGCTCAGGGTTCCTCGAGTAGGTTGCTTGGATTGGCCGCTAGGGATCGCATAGCGCTGAAGTCGAATGTCGTTTATCTCTAAAACTAAATTAACTATAAAAATATTTTTTTTACCAAAGCAACAAGTTAACCCTGCATAAAGATATTATTAGTTTTGCCCTAAATACTTGCATTTTTTTAAAGTTCCCAATTGTAACGCCTACAATATTTTATTTGTAGTTCCATAAATTACAGTAACAAAGTCCCTTAACATTCTGTATTTATAGTCTGGTACTATTTATTGACGTAAAGTATGTCTGGTATGGATAGTTATTTGCAATTTATACTGAAACTGGACAATGTTTGCTGTTTTTGAGCGGACATGACCGCCTAATTGAACGCTGCGGATACTACGGTGCCCAAATCATTGACCCTATTTATTTTTATTTCGAAAATACTCTATAACTTAAACGAATTTTTTTTTGATAGTTTGAGGCTTTGACTGTAGCTTCTTTACCATTTAGATTGGGTTTCTTCAAGGTACTGGGAAAGTTAATGGCATCGGATGGTGAAAAAATTATTCTAAATAAGAATGTCTCGCTCTTGCTACTTGGTGTTGAAGCGCTGAAGCTGCCCCGTTGGCAACTCCGTAGGCTGTTAATGAGCCCCATGGCTTCGGCATCATTAATCCTGACCCTAAGCCCTCGATATCCGTATATTTCTATTACTTTCCTTATGGTCCCTGTTGAAAGCTAGAGCTACACCGTCTCCCGCGCTCTCGCAGAAATGTACAATTGCTACGAAAAGCAAGTTTCTTTTCATTTTAGCAGGGAACATTTTGTGGCGTATAACCCTTAATGTTCTTGGTCCCCCCTTTCCCTCCTACCCCCCTCATTAATTCTCCATCAATGTGTCTGTGTGCGTAGTGCTTTATGTAGCCCGCAGCATCATTTTTCATCCATGCGACTCACAACAATCTTCCCTCGGCTGATGGCAGCCCTCCGCCAGCACGGCAGTCGTTTCGTCTTCCTCATCATAAAAGACCAGACACGAAAAAAAAATTCTATCGATGCCATGGCACAGGCTGACGCCCCCCCCCCAAAAACTTATTTTCCTTTTTCCTAACATTTAATACATATAAAACTATATTATAGATAACGTTTCCTCCACAAGACAATGCAACTCTCCCCCCCCCCCCCCTCGCACGATTGCCTCATGGTGAAATTGAAAAACCTGTCATTTACTTTCATCTGGAGACGTAGGAGATTCGGATAAAATCCCTCCCGGTTGTCCTTATTCTAGACCGCTCTGGACAATGAAACAAGAGCATTGTTTCGGGTGGAATCGAGCATGTAAGTCTGCGGGAATAACGTGACCGGATTACGATACATGACTCCGGCGTGTCTTAATTATACGTGTTTGATGGTATAAAAGAAGGAGTGGGGTTCAGTGAAGGGGATCGGGTGGTAAGGGAGTCAGATGTTAGAACCAAAGTGTAAACTTCCGGAAAGTTTGGGAGTTTGGGGGGTGGGGAGTGGGACTGAGCTCAGCAAGGTTTCCGGCTCGCATCTCCTCTACACACACACACACGCACACACACATACACAAGACCAGGGGACCGGGAGGCAATTACACGACTATACCGTGTCATCAATCCCTAAATTCCTTTCCTGTAAAACTCCCACCAGAATACTCGTTAAGCTACGCTTAACTTCCCTTTCCGTTCCGGGGGTTTGTTTACCATAGAAAGTGCAGGATTGTTTTTTTCTTCCCACCCACCATTTCTTCCCATCCAAGTACTTAAATTTCCATGCATTTTAAATATGGTGTCCTTAGAGGTTTGGTGAGGAGTTTATACAAATTTCAAGCGTTTTGGTGCAAGAAATAGGCGCTTAAAAACGAAAGATTCGCTAGTCTAGATTTGTCTAAATATTACAAATTTTGTTTCAAGTTTTTCTGAAAAGCGATCGTGAATGATAAACTCGTAAAGTTTTAGCACGAGAGCCGGGACGTCGCGAGCGGACAGGGTGTGGCTAGTGGCGTACAAGCGCACTGTCTAGCGTTGTAAGTGCGCTCTATCTCTATCTTATGAGGTTTTGTTAAAGATTTACCAGGTAGGAATACTAGAAGTTTTCAAACAGCAACACTATGTGTTAAAATATTGTCCTTTATTTCCCATTGACGATATTTCTCCCCCATTGCAAAGTTTCTTCAATACTTTATAAGATTATAACTAAAAGTAAAAGTCAAAAGTAAAAGTGGTGGGGCTGGGCTATACACTGTTTGACAGACGAATTGCGGAAAGACAACTACAGCTAATTCCATGCATTTCCCTTTCTTTAATGGGACTCACCTAAAGAAAAACGAACTCTTTCTTGTTATCTGCCATTTATACGGGTTTTTGTGTGACTTGCAGCAAAAGTAAACAAAGGAACTAAACAAAACTCACTATTACGCAATACAGAAACTGTAACGAGCTCGTATGCCCAAGAACCACGCCGAAGAACAACGTGATCCGGCGCCAATGGTTAAAGCCGCCAGATTAAAATATTCCTAGTCTTGTTATTGTAATACCTCGATTACTATTTCGCTCATGCAGGAATACATTTGGAAACTAGATTTCTTACTATAATTTGTAACATAAAATTCGTGTTATTTATTCAGGTTTTTTGGGGGGTGGCTATTGCCTGTAAAATATATTAGCCGTTAGAGAAATTATGGTTTTTAAAATCTATTATTAACTGTTAAATTATTGGCTAGTTTACTATTAATTGCTAAACTACATTTTTTTATCAAGAACAGTATACAGTTTTTAGAATCCTAAAGAGATTTTATACATATATCTTCTGATAAAGCAAAATTACTTCGGGACATCTACAAGCTTTGCGTGTAAAGAAAACCTTTCCTTTGGGGGGCACAGGCTAAGAAATAGTAGCGCAGGGTTGTCCATTTCCCTTCCATCTCAAACCCTTCTTATTACCTGTAAATGGGCGTGCCTAAGTCTTCGCGGTACCACAAAACAAGCCGAACTTGGTCCTGGGGATCCGTGGTAGAAACATCGCAGGGTAACTCCGCCACAGACTTGGCCAAAGCCCATACTTCCGTCAGAGGAACTATAAAAATGCGAAAAGAGGAGCCATAAGTACACTTTCTGTCTTTTTAATACTTTTGTGAATAAATATTTCGTTAAACAAATAACCTTCCTTTTCTGTCCTTTACTATTCTAATTCCCTTTCGTCAGCAAGTTTTTTTCGCTCCAAAAAGGAAAGATTGCTCGCCCACTTGAGACCTGCTTTGGTTTGGGTGAGGTTTGATTTCCGTTTGTCATCTCGCGGAATTGCCAGGCCAAATCCCCGCCTTGGCTTTACCCCAAGAGCTTTCTCCAAGCCTTCTCCCCATTCCAACAGATGTGTTCCAGTGCATCTTATAAAACTTACAACACACAGAAGTCTTTCATTTTTTAAGACTCCTATCATCACCATCATCATCATCATCACAGGCCGTGGATTGAGTAGAGAGCGGACGGTCATACGTAAAAATGCGTCATCAACAGTCCTCCCACCCCACAGATTTGGTTACCGAACTCTCTTTTTTGATTAAGATACATAAAATCTTTGTGCTAGACGCCACAGCTGGATGGAAGGACGGATAAAAAGACTCCGCCAGGGACCGATTGGAGGAATAGCAAAGAAAAAGGAAAAAAAAGAGTGGAATCGTTGGCAATGGGCCAAAAGCTGAACTATAACTCTCAATGGCATATTTTTGTATTTTTATGAGGACAATGCTTCAACATTAAGTAAATTCCGTGAATGAGTGCCGGAAATCACCCTGGACCCTCAAATTTGGACAATAATTAGAACATTGAGAAGACTGAGAGGGGAGAACTATAACGTAAGGAGGGAAGTTCTTTTAGTTAGTGGGTTCCGCGGAATTGCTGATACCGGCAGAGTTGCGTCATTATGGCAGCCCTTTGATTACCATTACACAGAATCAGACCGAGACTTTCCAACTGCCAAGAAACTCGGCGGAGTTGCCTTGCTGCAAAGGGCGGCGCTATGAATTATGTATTATAAGCTCTCGTAACCCACAAGGAGAAGGCGGGCGGTCGCCATGGAGGGGTCGACTTGACATTAGATGTGCCGCGGAATTTTTTGTCCTTTTTTTCTCCTTCACTGCCTTCTTTCTTTTGCTGACTTTCGGTATTTTGATGCCTTTTCAAAGGGGTTTTAGACACACTCCCTGGCTAGCAATACATTTACTTGTGTGGACAACTGTTAACTTTACGTTGAGCAAGAATCCTCCACAAGACAGTTCAACCTTTTCTTTTTAGCTGAGTTGGTGCGTTTTGAGAAGAATTCTTTAGTTACCCGATGTAGTCCAGTCTTCATAACGTAGGCTACTTGACCAATTAAGATTGAGATTACGCAACAGACATTGGAGCCTTCTCGCGGAATTCTGTTTGTTTTCCTCATCCCTCAATATATTTTACGGAAGTACAAGATCAATATAAAAGAGATCAGGGATTCCCATTAATATCTTTTGTATTAAACTACGCACAACAACAATCTTCCGCTGGTGTACTTGACGACTCCTTTTCATCAATTAACGATTTGTGCAATGCATGCAATTCCGAAAGAGTCCCCAAATTCTCCACAAAATAATACAGTAAGTATTTTGTCCCCCTACCGGGGTTAAGTACATCAGAGAGTTAAGAAAATCTTCTCATGTAATTTACTGGAAACTTATTTTCGCAGAATATTGTACTAGTAAAGTTATCTTAGTCAATTTTGAAAGACGTATAAAATTGATCAATTTTTTTAACCCAATACTCTCCCATCCTGCAGTAAAGAAGAAACAATGATTGCGTGTAGATCCAACAGTATTTGTTTTCATTTGAGGAGTATACTCTCAGCTCGTCTCATTCCCCTTCTAAAAACCTGTAGGTTACATGGCGTCCTCATTTTCTTTTTTCGCTTTTTAAGTCCTAAAACAGAGCAAAAACTTGGATGGCGATGGAGTAAACCTTACTCGCGGAATTCGTGTCCGAGAGAAACTTGTAAACTTCGAAGATTTACCAAAGTCAGAACATCTAGTCTTCGTCTGTAGCACGCAGCACACCGAACTCCTTGGAGATCATCACATTTACATAAAGTCAATGTTACAGATGCTCTTGGAAATATGGTCCCCTTAAAGGGGCAGTCAGGTGCAAAAAAAATGTTATAGAGGAGACCAAATGAAGTGATCTGGCTGAAGAACCCCTATGTCAAGTATGCATATTAACCTAGTAATTAATTATTTAGCGGTTTAAACTCCGCCCCTTTACTCCAAAATTCAAATATTCTTGTGCTTATAACATTGGGGGACAGCTGGCCGGAGGCCTAGCGCCTTTACCTGTGAGCGCATTGAAAATCGATCCCTGGTCTCATAGGGGTGGCACTGTGGCCTTTCTTTTGAATGCTCAAACAAGTCTTTAAGTGCTTTGGTTAATTTACAAGCTCGATGACAAAAAACGGACTTTTTCTTTGCGCCGCGACTTCCGGGCTTCGCTGAACGCCACGAAGCGAGCGTTACCCGCGTAGCCGGAACCGCCTCGTGCGGTGCCATTGCCAGGGGATGGGCTCTCGACTGCGAAGCCGACCCGAAACTTGCCCAAAAGCTCTCAGGCGCGGGTCTCGGCCCGGCAGGACGGCGAGCTACGGAGATCGCGCGAAGAAAAAGTCCGTTTTTTGTCATCGAGCTTGTAAATTAAGCAAAGCACCTAAAAACTTGTTTGAGCATTCAAAGGAAAGTCACAGTGCCGCCCCTATGAGACCAGGGATCGATTTTCAATGCGCTCACAGGTAAAGGCGCTAGGCCTCCGGCCAGCTGTCCCCCAATGTTATAAGCATAGGAAAATTTGAATTTTGGANTTTTCAATGCGCTCACAGGTAAAGGCGCTAGGCCTCCGGCCAGCTGTCCCCCAATGTTATAAGCATAGGAAAATTTGAATTTTGGAGTAAAGGGGCGGAGCTTAAACCGCTAAATAATTAATTACTCGGTTAATATGCATAATTGCCATAGGGGTTCTTCAGCCAGAACATGTAACTTGGTCTCTTCTATAACATATATTTTTTCATTTTGAAACCTTACTCCCCCTTTAAGCAACCGCGCGCAGGAAATTCTTCCACCTTCAGCCTCTTTCACCCCCGCCGTCGTCTGTAAACCCGAGAGACTATTACTGCCACTGCTGCAAGCAAAATTAAAGGAGAAGGCCTTCCCTCATTTCGGATGCACCTCATCTTCTCATTTTCACGGCCGATCACAATGTCCCTTATCAAATAAGCCGTGTAAAAATTCTGTGAGGAACGGGACCAAGAAGTTTAGTAATTTCCGCATAAAATTATTATACAATTTTACCCTCAAGCGATACAGAAGTTTAAGCTTAACTAGTTGTACAATTTGTCACAGGAAAAATTACATTGGCGCAATGATTTTAAATTATACGCGTGGATTCTAACTCTTTCTACTACAACTGCAATCAAACGCGATTACAACCAAAGGGTCAATTTCTGCTTGCCAAGAAAAACAGCAGTCGATATAAAATAAAGAACGATTGGACATACTTTTTTAAGTTATTAGCAAGCTTTTTAAAAAGAAAACAGTAACTTTTATTAGTTACTGTGGCAAAATTCTTGTGACTATTTATCCAATTTATTCAATTTGCCACGCCACGGAAGCACTAACTTGTGCTTATTGCCGTCTATCAAAGTTTTTGTTTATTCATGGGTGTTATTGGTATTGCCATTCGTATGTGGCTTTCTGTTTGCACCGACCAGTGCCTTGGATCTTTTGAAAAAGATCCCGTTCGATCCGATCCGATCATTTGACCGGATCGGATCGGCGGTGAGAAAAATGCAGGGATCGGATCGACTTTTTCGGGAAATTTACCGATCAATTCAGGCCACCTGATGGCCCTAGCTAGTACAGTTTTTTGTTGGTACTTTGTCTATGTACAAAGAAAATAACAGATGTATTTTTCAATTGAGTCATATTTAGCGTAATACTACTTACGCTTGTTATTATTGTTTTTCTTTTTACAAAAGGATCGGATCTTTGATCGAATCGGATCGAGATCTTTCTAAATCCGGATCTATTTTTTTCCGATTTGCAGGATTTGATCGGGTCGGCTCTGCAGAGATCTCAAATGATCGGAAAGGATCTAAGATTCGACTAAAAAAAAAAGATCCAAAGCACTGACACCGACGTGTCAATATCCATGGTACCCTAATTTACATGCCAATAACTCGTGAGCCGTGAATGGCTAGTCAATCTCACCATGAGATTTTTGCGGCTATTGCCCTTTAAAGGGGGAGTCAGGTGCAAAAAAATAAAAAAATATGTTATAGAGGAGACCAAAAGAAATGTTCTGGCTGAAGAACCCCTATGTCAATTATGCATATTA
>JAGJRO010000176.1:0-99042 GCA_022832285.1 Lepidurus apus apus | reverse complement strand
ATATATATATATAATTTACACTTTTTAATTGCTAGTCTGCAGGTATATTGCTATATTAATTTCTTTAAATGATTACTAAAAAATATTTTAAAAAATGCCTACAAAAATTTTTCAATGCCTGAATCGATGAAACCTTGATCTAAATCATGCGAAATTATTCATTCTAATCAGGTTTCTTTCTCCAAAACTACGTAAACAAGAGTGATCTTTCCTTTCTTTACTGCGGTCCTTGACTTTACAGAACGAAAGTGCGTACAGCCTGTGGTCTATTTTCTGAAACAACCAGAATTACCCTCTACCTAATCTTCTTTCCCCTAAAAATATGCCAAAGGCTATCATCGTTACATTCACATTTCATATTAAAATACAAGTCTGCCGGGCAAAATCCCTTACCTTTTTCCACGCCAAACTTTGCATAAGGACAACATTATGAGAAATGTTAGGAATCAAGACCATATGGCTCTCTTTTAGAACTGAGATTCGGTTTGGTCAACGTAGGATATTCACCTTCTCCTGTCCAAACTCTCTCAAACCGTCTGTTGTCCAAATTTTCCAACTTTTTATACGCCTCTTTTAGCAACCAAATCTGAATTCCAAACAAGCAAAAGTCAACTCCGAAACAAATAGAATAAGAGTTTACTTCAAGCAAACAGTCAATTTCAGGCGCAAAAATGATGTTAGCCATGGTTTGCTAGAGAAAGGAATGGAACAGAAACAATGAAAACTGTATTAAATCTAAATAGGCTCATGGGCAACGGAATGATAGACGCAATCGCTTAACCTTGGCCTCGTCTCGTGGTCGGTGTCAGGGATCCCAGGTAAAGAATTAATAAAAACCAGCAACAGGTTCCGGTCCACACGAAAGAAAAATAGTATTTACGGGAAGTTGCGTTTTCTTCCTTCTTGGCAACCCAACCTTACGTGCCAACGACGTCGGACTCCGCAAGTGTGTGGACAGGATACAAGAACCGTTATCCCCCCTCCTCCTGTACCGCCTTGCGACACCGCAATGCAATATGGAAATACCTGACATTGGTCAAGAATCGTTTAGAATAGTAAAAATTATGTAACCTTAAAGCAATATGGGATTTCAACAATAACGAGGGAGTTATCCCCCAAAATTCGTCATCCAGACAATTCATCCTTCAACCGCAATAAAAAAAAGGATCGTCGAAATCCAATTGATTTAAAGAATTTTGTATACGTAGGAACCTCTAGGTGTTGATACGGGTACGCTAGGAGGAATATTTTGAAAGATCTTGCATACGACAGCCATGATAAAGGCATTTTACTGAAATGATCGGAGCCGCGCACACACGGCGACAGAGACTTCCAATCATAAAAAACAAGGGAGTCAAGATGCGTAACCTTGCGGCCACCTGTTAGTTCTTATTCGCCTGTTTGTTAGCCCTTAGCTGCAGTTGAAAAGCCTCCGTTTTTTTTTTTTTGGTAGCCAGAACTCAAGCATGGAAAGCGGCAAGTCATGACCATGACTTCTTACAATGCTATTAAGATCCCTCTACCATTAAAGAATGCTCTAGCGAGCGGGAAGGCATTCCACGCTGTGGCTATACAAGCGCTGAGAAGGTCATTACCGAGGGAAAGTGCCATGCCAACGCAAACCAATGCAAACTCAAACTATGTTTCCATCGTTTCCACGCCATCTTTGCCAAGTACAATAACCGCAGAACGTCTATGCTTTTCCCTTCTACAGCCTTCCAACAAAACTGAGAAAATTCATCACGAAGTTGGCAACTTTTGGACCCCGATTTTTATCGAATAATTCTCACGAAAAGGCTCCCCCGCCAGGTTTCCAAGTCCCCTAGCACATTGTAACAGCTTTTCAACTAAATACTACAGCTAGCACTTGAAGCTTACAGCCAGCCTGTAAATACCTCTTAAAGCAGATTGGGGCCAAAACGCCCCCCGCTATATAAGATTTCCATCTAAATGTTAAAAATACCTGTGTCGTGCCAGAGTAAGCGTCCAGTTTGGAGAGAGAGAGAGGCCCCCACATTTCGCGAACCTCCTTGATAGCACCGTTATTATAATCCAGTACTGTTAAAATCCCTCCCCACCCCTTTATCTTTTTAAGCGAAAAAGTAAGACCAGAAATATTATTTTCAAGGATCAGAACCTTTTAATATCAAGAGCAAGTTTGGGAGTTTTGTACCCATGACTATGTAAGGAATAAGCCATTACTCCCAAGGATTTCTACGTCAGTGTCATCCTTGCGACACGACTACCAAAAAAAGGTACCGTATGAGGTACCATCCAGTTAACTTTCGCTCCACCTCCTTTGTCTCGCCTTGAAAAAGAGTTTTCGCTTGCTGGTGCGTTTAGCATGCCGGAAGACAGGTATATAGCATTGGCTTTTGGTAAAGGCCACGCACTACCTCCGGCATTTTCGACTTCAACGGGAGAATCAGCGGGCCTCCCTTCGTTCCGTAAAGGTGGGTACCAGAACCCGCCTGAATCTCCTCCTCTCAATTTTTGGATCGTTGGTGGTGCCGGTGGGGGCCTTCAGGTGTTGTATAGCCCAATCGGAACGCGTATCCTATGCTGCGAGCCGCTATCCAAGGTTGTCATGACAAGACAACGGCACTTGGTACAGAGCTTCCGTCCTTAACGGATGCTAGTGAAATCGAAGTGGGCTCCTTTCTCGAAAACTGCCATTCAAGTGTGTTTTGTTATCGGTACCTCCCCTTTCACGAATTAAAATAGTGTCGGTTAAGCAGACACTCTCAAGTGGACAGTGCGCAGTTTGCCAAATTTATTGCGGCTGTTCCTGAAACGAACTTGGAATCAAATCCTTCCCGATGACATATTCCAGCGTGCTAAACAGAACTTGGGATTAGTAAAAGAAAACATTTATAGGGTCTAGTGATTTCGTTCTTAATACTTGGCTCGTAAAGACTGACGGGTTGGCATAACCATGCCGAAGATTTTTTTGCTGAAAGAGCGCTTGCAAGAGCAGCAAGCGAGGCTCCTCGAGACGCAAAAAGGACATGACAGGGACACCACAGAGACCCCCTTATCTCTTGTCTCGAGCAGTAAATCGGATACCTTACCTACAGGTAAGGGGAAAATATTTAAAACAAATTTTCTTTATTCTTTATATTTAGATTTTTGTTTATTGTACTCCTTGCTCTAAACTGGTTCTCATAAAAAAACGAACTGGAAGCGCGTAGTAAAGTACCTTGACCCCGTCTATGGTTTGTTCCCAACTTCCGGATTAGAAGACCCGCATGAGACATAGTTCTTTCCATATACATAGCTAAATCCTTGAAATTCGCATGCTTACAATCGTGTCTTGAATTAGAGTTGTTTGTGACCATGTTCTCCTACTTTTTGGGGTCACTTTTGGTCTTTCTTGTTGATCTGGACACAATGAGTCAAAATTCCACAGAAAGGCATAGGGGGGGGGGGGAGGTTTTTCCTGGTAGGATATTCTTAGAATTGTACCACTGGTACGTGGGGTACTCGCCGAAAAAGGGTTCTTATAGGGATCTCAGGTCAGCGGACTTACGGACCAGAAAAGGTTCAATTTCGGGGTTATAAGGGGGGAACCTTGTCTGCCCTTTAGTTGACGACCTTTGTCGAGTTCTTGGCCTGTTTGACCTCGCCTGACCTCGGCCGACCTTAGCGGCCGACCCTTATTGAGGGGAGGCTGTTCCCAGTTTCTTTGCATAGATCTACATCTTATTCCAGCTGCTTTTGCTTGGTTGTGTCCCTTTCTGTCTTTTCTGAGAATTCCAAGCAATTTTGGCACGATTTTGCAATTGTCCAGTTTCTAAAGTTTATGCAGCCTGCCGGTTTTACAGCCTTGCTTTCCGGGATTTTGAGGTTTTCGAAGAAAGAATCCAGTTATAGCCTGCAGGAAGCGATACCTATTTGGAAATTTCCTGAAGGAAAAAAAAGGAACTTGAAATAAAAGTTTGGGACCATTTGTTTCCTTAAAAGGGACAGCACTACCTATACCAAAAGCAGAAGCTATACAAGGTTTAGTTTCTGGTTTGCAATTAAGGGCTTATTCCAGACATTAGCGAGCTGACGCCAATTCCCCAGCGAACCAAGCATTTCATGGCCAAGGCCAGCCAGTCACACATAAACGGCTGGTGTAAAACAGGATGTCAGTTAGCTAGTTTTACTCTTGCGTTGCCATTGCAACAACCACTATCCGCTATGCAACCCACAGCCGGCTAGCTTGGACCTGTTTTGCATATGCAAACACCCAGAGTTGAGTATGTGAGGGCTTTTCCCCCGTGTTCATGTTTTTTGTTGCGTTTTTCGTGCCATGGTAATCCTATCATTAAAGAAAAAGAAAATTACCGAACAAAGCACAGTTGGTTTTCTCAAGTTTCCTTTATACTTTCTTGATGACACTGTTGCACAACTTGTGCTTTTTATTAAGGACTTCGAGAGTCATGAGTGGGTTACGAATGCTAAGAGCGGCGTTTAGTTGGATGTGTTGAGGTCTGTTTTTTCCCGTAAGCCGTAAGCTGCAGTTATGGTCAAAAGGCAGTGGGCCAAAAGCTGCCCCAGAGATGGTGCAAAGCGATAAGTACGCAGCTCCGAGGCTCCGGGCTCCTCCGTTTTTGTTTGCACGCTGTTGTAAGCCTTGCTTTCAAATTTATGCAAAAAGCCTCTGGTCGTGGAATGGAAGAATCTCTGTGAAAACCTTGATGCTGGAACTGGGCACGACAAGAACATGGCTAGCAGGAAGGTAAAGGTAAGGTGCTCGAGTGTTCGTACTACCACAGTTCCAAGGACAAGGTGACCCTTTGGCTTTTCTGGCAATCGAGCCAACTTGAACTATAAGGAATATATAAGATTTTTTTTTGTGGTGAACAAGAATTTACTATCTGGTTTACCTGCGCAATAAACGTGGTTGAAAGGATCGAATAGCGTTGTCTTTTGCGTGAATATCGAGACTGACTCGAAGTACGTACTGTACTGCAAGGATACGGAAAGGGAGGCTGAAAATCTACTCCTTTCGTTAGAATCCCGTTGCAAAGTTGCACCGTTTTTCCCAAACCCATTTGTCCTAAACCGCCATAAGCCTTTTGCTTTCAGTGGGTTTTTAACTCCTTTTTGTACTAAAAGCGTAAAAGCAAGCGCCTGCACTCAGCCTGAAACGCCAAAATCAATTACCAAGAGGTTTTTAATAATGAATCGAATAAGTTACCAAATGTCCGCTACAGGAAATTTTAGAGCCGCAGCACAACAGGTGCTTAGCAACTTTTCCTCCTTCCTTTATAACAAGCTTATTTAAATCATTGTAATTCTTGAAGAAGTTCGTGAATAACATAGCAATTAACTTCACCTTATTTTGACAAAATAATATCGCGTTTTTTAAAATCGAACGTTTTTACGAGCTAAAACGAGGACCAAGATAGTTTCCCTACTGGTGGCGCTGATCGCGTAAGCGCCAAATTTGGAATGTGGCATGGAATTTATGACAAAAGATCAAATATCGCTTTTTAGTAAGAACGAATGGGTTAATTTTAAAGAGAGTACAGACAAAGGAAATTTCACGGTCTAACGTACAAGGAATTGTAAGGATGGGTAAAATTATTTATATGCATCCAATTCCGCCGCGTGCGTTAACACAAAAGCTGTCATTCGCTTCAGTTGGTGCGTAACCGAAGCAAGGAAATGTTCGGTGGTAGTATAGCTGTTATTAGAGGTTACGGCTTCCGGGTTTACGTGGGCGTCTCCGCCGTCGATGCAACAAACGTCGCAAAGAAGAAGGAAATGGTTTTAATAAGTCTCCGAGGGGTTTGTTATTGTTGGGTATAGAGAGAACTCCTTAACATGTTATGCGGAATGGAAACGAAATAAGGTTTCCCAACTTCGGTCACCCGAAACGTACTCCCCAAGTCAATGACCGATGCAGCAGGACGACTTCGACTTCCCTTTCCGATTGACAATCAAACATCTCGTCAAGGGATAATCTCGGGAAGAGGAACTTTTGTCTTTTCCAATTCTTTTAGCTGTTTGGGTCGATGCCTTTAATGTCCTGCTTGCAGATGCTCGTCTAAAAAAAGAACGACCCAAGTCTTGACCTTCTTCCTAAACCAAAGCGTCAGGTGTTTTTATTGACTTGCCAAACCTGGTTTTTCTATAATCATGCTTGATTCGTCTCATCTGTCGGTCCGTACGAGCTTCAAGCCATCAATCTGTAAAGGGAAGGCGGAAAATCCACGTGTCATTCAAATCCAATTAGGCCTATGGGCTTTCCGCAACTATGCAACAAGAAAGAAGGTATTTGCTAAAGGGGGAAATCCAATGATACACACCGCCTATTCTAAAAGGAAAAGAAAAACTAAGAGTTTAACGGTGCTTTTTAGCCTAAGGACTTGCGTTACCACTTCCAGAACCACTTTTCCCTGCGTTTGTTTCCTTATGGAAAAACTCGCGTCAAGCCCAGAAATAAGCCCCTCCCGTTTCACCTTCCCCTTCTTGGGAGAGTTGGCTGCAAGTTTGTTGAGCTAAGAAAGCCCAGCCTTGCGTCAAGTTCTCCGCCAAGTCACGCTCCCGCCTTTTCTTTTCGTTTATTCCCAGCCCCACTGGCCATGACTTGGGATTATCTCGAGGGGAGACTTTTTGTTGGGTAGAACGAGCCAGGAAGAAGTTCGATGCCGTTGACCCTGGCCTTGAATGTTCGCTAAGGTGCTTGCGGGGAACGTCAAGACTCTCTACCAGAACCCAAACCGCATCCAAGCGTTATTTTGTTATACACCTTGGTGGGAAAGTTATAACACGGAGGAGGGGCGGGCGAAGGAGAGTACTACCGGTTCTTTACCTCTTAACCAGAAAAGAAGGTGGCGTTCTCTGTGTTCTCCACCCAATTGTCTCCATGGCCATAACGGGAAGTCATTAACTGGGTGGGAGAGCTTCACCTTCGTTTTGGATTCACAAGCTAGCCAATTTTCCTTTACCCACCACTGTACGCATTCCCTTTCTTCTTGGCCGCATCCGTGGGTAAACGCTATTATAGTGCATTGTTGTCACCGTGCCGTCATGCTTTTGGCTTTGAGGGGTAGAGATACCGCGATGAATGTGTGGGTGGAACCCACGGTTCCTACGTCCGCGACCATGAACCTACAACTTTTTACATAATAAAAGAATATTCTCGCGCTTTTTCCCATGCTAGATAATTATTTTAGATTTTCTTAGAAAAGTACAAGCTATTTCTGATACTGATAACCGACGATGTCCTCATGAAGTCAATTGCATTAATTTACATGTTTTATTGTATTTAAATAGAACCCGGAGAGTCAACCGGATCGGGAAGACGGTATCTCAAGTTTTTCGCACGGTTAGCAGAGAGCGATTCTAGAAATGAAGAGTTTGCACCTGCGCCACGTTTCCAACAAGTTTCCGTCATTCAGCGCGCACCTGTCGCCTGCCAATCGCGTCCAGAGCCCCCACAAGTGGTGCGTAAACGCCATGCTGATCAAGATGTGGAAGACTTGCGTATGGAGCAGGATAATGACGAAGATGAGTTGAAACCCGAAGACGAAGACATGGAGCCTATCCAAGACGCGCCTATTAATTACTGCGTCCCGCGACCTCAGAATGATCCAGATGAAACAGAACCAATTCAAGGCCCCCACCAGCCTCGTAGCGATGATTCCCCTTTAGATATGCGTTGTCCCACGAGTAAAGTGCGCACTGCCACGCACCCAGCGCCGCGTGGCGGTAATTATACACAAGAGAGCGCCCAGGATGGAGATAACGGTTCCAGTGGAGGTTCTAACGGAGGTGGAAACGATTCCTACCGCTCCTACAGCAGCGGAGGGGGCGGTAACGATGGAACCCAGCGAGGGGGAAGCTTTTCTTTAAACGGCAGTGGATTAGGAGGCGGATTCGGAGGAATGGGTTTACCTGGGGACGATGGTGATCCCAACTCGCCTTACAACAATGATCTAAACTTGCCTTCTGGAAGCTGCAACAATTTCGACTATGCCCAAATGAACAACGAAAATAATAATTCTAACATGAACAATAACAACAGTACTAATAACAACGGGAATATGCTGCCTTCGATCCGCAACTTTGGTCCTAACTTGTTCGCGCGCCTTAGCAATCCACCTCGTTACGCCACATCGTCATCGGATATGGATCGCCAATCGGTCAATGATCTCGAATTGACTACTATGACCACATTAGAGAGTTTCGGCGTTTCTTCGAATTCGCAGATGAACGCCTTGATGAACTCGAGCGCGTACGGATATGGAGGAGTACCGTCAGTGGGTGTGACGCCACATACTCCATCTTGTGGTAGCTTGGGAGTTCACACAACGAGTCCCTGTGCGACCCAGCCTGATTTGTTTGAATTGGCTTCAGATCCGGACATGTGCGCTGAAGATGGCAACTCGTTTTGCCTCGACGTGGATCAAATCACCGGTCTGCAACTGCCTTTCCCCATGGAACCCAATGTAAACGTCCTGCCTGAACATTTGGCTGGCCATGATCGACTCTTTGACACTCGCCACTATTCCAACAATGCCCCTTCTACCCCTTCCTCGCAACATCAGCAGCAACACCACCACCAGCAACACCATCAACAACTACACACTACGACCAGCAACCACAACATGACTGCTTATCTGAGTGTCACCACGAGTCGCCGTTGCGGCCCTCCTAGTCCGGATGACGGCTTAGCTGCCTTGAACCTGCTAACACCCCTATCGGTGGAACATTCGCCGCTGATGGACCTCAACTTTGGCGCCCAACCTTCTCCCTGCTCGGTTACCTCAGCTTCTCCAGCGCCCTCCGATGCCAACCAGGGACCCTTAGAAGTACGTGTATCCGTTTTGCAACAAAAGGTATCCCCTGTCTACCTTCTTCTTCCAATACCACCCAAATGACTTTTATTAACCACTATTCACTAAGTTTTTTAAAAGGAGATGAAATTTAACCGTTGGGTCTTCTTTTTTTGTTCCTTTAGTTGGGTCTACCTGGTGATGCACAAATTGAATTCGTGAACGGGTACAACGGCATCAAGAACCCTTTAGTCGCGAAAGATCGTTCCGAGAAAACGCATTCCAGCAGTATCAGCAGCCATCTTGACGGCCATTCCGAAGATACAGGCTCGCCCATTTCCAAATGTTCAGACGAAGACAGTAATGGCGCTACATCGAATGGTCGTTTCACGTGCAAGCTGTGCTCCAAGTCCTTTTCCCTCCAAAGACTCTTGAATCGACACATGAAGTGTCATTCTGATGTCAAACGGTACCTTTGTACCTTCTGCGGCAAAGGATTCAACGATACTTTCGACTTGAAGCGTCACACGCGCACACATACAGGTAAAAATCAACTTAAAACTTGCTATTGTAAGTCCAGTCAACTAATTTCTGCCTTCTTTTACTTGGAATGTAGGCGTTCGACCCTATAAATGCGCCTTGTGCGAGAAATCTTTCACCCAACGGTGCTCTTTAGAATCGCATTGCTTGAAAGTCCATGGCGTTCAACATGATTACGGTTACAAAGAACGTCGCGTCAAGGTAAGATCTCGAAAAAAGATATGTCGAAGAAATTCAATCGGTTTTACAAAGGTCAAAATCTATCCTTACAATCAAAAATTAACTGTTGAACGGTTTCTGTCATATTAAATCGATCTAACACACTTAAATTTCTGTTGATCGATTTGGAGCGTTAAATCCATTTCAAAATTTTTTATTTTAAAGAAAATGTTACGTTGATATAGTATTTTAAACGATATTTAATTAATTTTTTGTCGTTTGTAGGTATACGTATGCGAAGATTGCGGACATACTACCAACGAACCCGAAGTGCACTACGTCCACCTGAAAGAGAATCATCCCTACAGTCCGGCCCTGCTCAAGTTTTACGACAAACGGCACTTTAAGTTCTCCAACAACAATTTCGCGAATATGCTGCTGCAGGTGCGGACATAGAAGGAACGAAAAAACTGCAGTATCAAAAGAATATGGGAAGTTTATAAAGAAACGTAAAAAATTCTTCGCCAAGCTTTTTTTGGGGGACTGACACAACTGCGAGGAAGAAATCCATAAAATAAGGCGAGGCATTCACTCACGGTTGTTGTACTTGTTAATTATTTTGTTCGTTCTCATGTGCAACGAAAAAAACGGGGGTTATTCGGTGGCGGGTAGTTTTTTAAGCAGCAACAACAATTTCTTCACCAACACCTCATATATCTGCGTAAAACACTAATCGCAGCCTTTTTTAAAACATAGTTCTAGCTTTAAACATTGTCAAATATTTATTTAAAAATTCCACCATCGAATTTAAAGCTTCTCTTCCCCTCTGACTTGTTATTTCTGTTTCCCCTGGAAATTTCTTAATTCTCGAGTACAAATTTCTTTTCCTAGAGGGATCTGTGAACCAAAAGATTTTGAGTTCGTTTTGGGGGTATGCATGGCTGTTTCATTTTTCTTGCATCTTTATTTTTTGGGGTGGTTTCAACTATTAAAACTTGTGATGAAAAGCAAAGAAAGGAGATTTTCTGTGAAAATGCAGCGAAAAAACTGGGGAATATTGGTTATGGGTCCACGATCTACAAATTGTTTTCCCAGCAAAGCAAGAAAACAAAATTGTTCTTACGTTTATTATGAGAAATGTAGATATATCCTTTTACAAGTTTGTTTTCTTGTACACTGTTTTAATGTTATGTGTGGCGATGGCAATTTACGTGAAATTTTAGTCCCAATACCAACTTGAAAAACTTCCCTGTTTTTGTTAAGCCTGCCGGTACTAGGCTAAACCTCCTCCCTTCTTTTTAATTTAAATTAAATACAAAATCACTTGCCTCTTTCCAGCAAACTAAATCGTCTTGAACTGAAATTGATCTTTATGGGAAAGGCCAGAGAAATTAGCTCCTTCCCCTCCCCACTTGTGACTGTCGCGACATGGTGTGCAATACAAATACAAATTTACCTTACATTTCCGAGTTAGGAAACTGGGTATTAGCCAGAAATATTACAATATTAGGTAATTATGACTGAAATTAACTTACCTTAATCAGTGTACAAATAGTAATTTTTTGGATTTTTTTGTTTACTTCGCGTAATCGTATCACAGTTGACAAAGGTCGAACGAGTTTTTGGAGGGGGATTAAAAGTTAAAAAGGTTTTTGCAGAATTCAAAATACAGGTTTTCACTCACTCCACAGCAAAAAAAAAAAAAATCGAGCACACTTTTTTTTTACCTAAAAAATCCGAGCTTTTTTTCACACCAACGGAAAGAATAAATTGAACTTAGGTTATTTTCCATTTTTGTTAAACTTTTACAGGGAAAAGGGAGTGGAATGGTTTCAGATCAATCATTCTAACGTTAACACTACAAAGGAGCGAAAAGGGAGAACGGGGATGGTTAAAAAGAGGGTAAAAAGGGTTTTCTTAGGGGAGGGGAGGTAAAAGTGTGACCACCTAATATAATTAGAAAAATAAACATGTAAGGCTCTTCTTCTTATTTTCACAAGATTTTAGAACAATTTCCTCAGCCTTTCACAACAGAGATTCTTTTCCCTTTTTGTCGTCTTAACCAATAACATGTTACCAGATTTTCTTAACCCACTCGCAATTCTTCAATTCACACTAGCCGCTTGCACTATTTCTTGTCTCTCTGCATTTTCTGTTTTTTCTTTGAAATCCAGCAACAGCAATCACACGGGAATTGGAATGTTTTGTTTTGCCATCTGGTGTTCGTTATTGGAACCACGTAGAACCCCCCAGGAGCAGCCAGAAGGCACGAAGCGAACGTTTTTTTCATCCGAAAGGGCGTGGCTTTCTTTTAAACTTGGAATACGATACTGTAGCAGCTGACATTTGGAATGAAAGTTTTACAAGGTGGCGATATTCTTACTAACAATTACTTCCAAAAACAAAGAAGTACCCCAAAAGTATAAACATAAGATTGCAACCGATATGAATTGTCATCGAACAGGAAAAAGGCAATAGAGCAGACACTTTTTCTTTTTTTTAAAGGAGAGGACACCAACCAAAAATCGATAGAAAACAAAACAGGCTAGGAACGTCTTGTTTCCCAGCAAGTTTATTTTTTTTTTGCTCCAATGCTGAAATAGAAAGGCATCACAGAAGTCCACTTTTTCCTCTTCTTCCGATTAAAAAGGGACTGATTCTCTCACTGATTCGTGAGAATCATTCCTGGTTTTCCCGCTTCATCCCCATTTCCAGTGGGCGGAGCTCGGTCAGACACTTCACTGCTCAACGCCCCCGATTGGGTGGGCGTGACTTGAGGTAGCTCGCTTTCCAAGGCTTGCGCTTGCAATTTCGCTAAGCGATTCTGCACGATCTGCAAATGGCGGGCAATGTAATCTTCCGCGGGCGCTAAACGATGCGCTTGCTGCAGACACCGCTCCGCTTTCTTTAACTCGCCCCTTTCGACGTATACAACGCACAAATTATGCAAGCCCTGGACGTTCCCCGGGTCCAGCTCGAGAATCCGATGATAGCACTGAAAACAGAAAAAAAAAAATGTAAAAAAATAAATCGACTGATGAATAAAAGGACAAGATTCTTATTACGCTTTCTGCGGCGTCCAAGTCACGTAAACTGTTGATGTAGATATCACCCAGGAGGATGAGTCCTTTGACATGATCAGGATGACTTCGCACCAGTTGGTTTAAAAAAGGGGCAGCTTCTAAAGGTCGACCCGAATCGGACAGGAGTAGTGCCAAATTGAACAAGGCCGAACGAAAATTAGCTTTCAGCTCCACAGCAGCTTTGAAATGGTACTCTGCGGCAGCAATGTCCCCGTTGTCCATGGCTAACATGCCCAAGTTGAAGAGTGCACGTTCGTTGGTAGCGTCCAATTTTAGCAAGCGGCCCAAACGACGTGTAGCTTCTTCACGACGCCAAGCTACCACTTCTGCCTCATTTGCAGACAATAGGCTCCCTCCATTCTGCTGCGAAAATCAAGAAAAAACAAGCAAATTTAGAACCATTTGCGCTCTGAGAGTTTGTTTTTAAAGAATTTAAAAGACACTACGCGATTATATAAGCTACGTAGTGCCAAATATATAGTCGCTTAAATTTTTCAACGATTTTAAGGACTTCATCACTGTGATTCATCCTAAAAAAGAGCTTAAGGGAGTAACGCGTTTGCGACATATAAATATCACTCGAATGAAATAGACGCAATTGAGAGCGATTTGGTATCATTTTTCTGCAAAAGAAAAAATAACACAAATGTAAAATCATTTCAGACTCTTTGATGATTTCCAGAGATTCCCTGATCCTGAAAGAGCTGAAAAGGATTTCCAGCAAAAACTTTACCAGTTTCTTTACCCTACGCCAGCCTAATGAAGTTGCCGCAATTGACGAGAGCCGTAACAAAAAGAAAATACGTAATGATAGTAAACAAAAAAAAAGAAAAAAAGTTAAAACTTTAACTCTCGACTTCTTTCTCTTCGTTTGGGCTCTAGCAACGTCTATGACGTTCCCAAGTCTGAAATCCAAAGTCGAGAGCAAGGAACGCTTATTGACTTCTGCACAGGCAAACGCAGCGCAGCAATAAAGCAGAAATCTCATCCCCAAGAAAGTAAAAAATGACACAAGATGGCAGAAATACAATTACAATATCAATATTACTTTAGTCTGTTTATCCCCTGCGGCCATTTCTTGCAAAAGAATGGCGGAATTCAGTAATGCTGCTTGATGATCGGGCTCAAGTTCCAAGGCGCGCTCAAAGTACGCCAATGCTTGTACCGGCTTCCCTTGTTCCAATAAAACCACACCCAACTACCAAAACAGAAGACGAAGAAATATTGATAGAAAAACACTGTTTATCCTGTCTTCTTTAGTCTTTTTCAGGTTCTCTTTTTATGAAGAATGTTTTCCTGGTTGACGAACTCACGTTGTAATAAATATCCGGGTTATTGCGGTCGTAAAACAGGGCTTTTTCATACACTTCTTGGGCTTCTTTACTCCGATTCATGCGGATGAGGACATCACCCCGGTTAATATATGCTTGGGTGTAGTCTGCTCGCATGCTAATGGCTTGGCGATACAAAGCGTCCGCTTCGGACAACCTAGTCTCATTGCGCGCAATTAGATTGGCCAAGTTCAGGAACACATTTAAATGGTTAGGAGCAATCCTAGCTTGGTATGTCTCGCCTGGTTTCGCTCTTGGTAACAACGACTTGGCCTTTAAGATGTCAGCAAAGGGGAAAAAACAGGAAAATTTAATCTCTTTCCCATTTATTTTCGTAAAGATTTAGTTTACTTTCAAATACGCATCTTCTGCTTCTTTGATCCGGCCCAAGTTATTGTACGTCCTCCCTACGTTGATATGTGCCCCAATATCGTCTTTCTGGACCCTATTTGAAATCAAATCAAATAAAGGAAAAGAAAATCCGAAAATCAATTGAAAAACTAAATAAAATTTTTATTGCATTTTTTTCGCTTCTTACTTGACAGCTTCCAGGAAGTATTCCAACGCCTCCTTGTATTTGCTTTGACTCTCCAAGGCATGGCCAACGTTATTAAAAAGTTTGGCGTTCCGCTGGTTCACTTTCAAACCAGCCATGAAAACGGATTGCTCCGATTCCCAGTCCCAATTCCGAACATAGGTTTTCACGCTCAGGATAATCAGCAAGAGTCCCATACCCACATACAACGGTTTCTTCCAGCTACTGTGTAAAAGAAAAGAAAAGGGATTTTTATTTCATTTCTTCTTAGGAAAGAGAACATAAAAAGACGAAATGCGTGCTTCCATATTCATTCTAAAGGGCAATAGCCACCAAAATCTCGTGTTGAGATTGTAATGGGATTTTCGTAGTCTACCTTATCCTAAGAAGGATAATTTAGTTTCCGATTGTTTGCATGAGATGTTCACGACGTATTGACATGCAAACTTTGGACTGAGACGTGTCATGGTCGCACGAAATCTCATGCCCCATAGATATCAAATAAGTTCAATAAAATCATCCCGTTTTAGTGGCACCTGCCACAGCGTGGCTTACGCCTGTTACCATGGTTACTATTTACTTCTCATGCAGTAAACAGAACGACAGGGGTAGGAATACCGTATATAACATCCATTAGTAAATGTAGTTCGTTACGAAATCTATTAATATAAAACGGTAAATCAAAGGTCTTTTCTCGTGCAATGTAGCTTTTATCTTTGCTTTTGTATAATCGGAATTGACAACAGAGTTGCGGCAACAGGCGAGAGCCTACGCCAGTTATAATAGTAAAAAAAAAAAAAAGGTCTTGGATACAGAGCTACCCTGGATTCTCATACGTCTGTGACGTCAGGAAGTCTCGGGATCTTATTTTGTGGAATCTCTTTTTTTAATAGCTTCATTACTACATGCGTATCATGGAAAGGTAACTGTCATCAGAAACTAGAATTTGTGCTCTATATTTTAAGACGAATATGATTTTTTGGTAGCTATTGCTCTTGAAGCTTGGAACAATGTAAGTTGTTCCCATAAAAAAGGAAAAACTGACATTTTTTCATTTCTCTTTATCGAATATCGTGTGTTAGTCAACGCCTTGGAAGGAGGAAGGAAAAAAAGGGAGGGAACTTTGGGGGCAATGAAAAATGGATCCGAACGGAAATTAACTTGCCAAAGCTGCCCAGTGTAGCTCATTGGCGGCACGGCAAGTTTAACCTCGCTTGATTCATGTTGGATTAATGAGTTTCGGGCACGACATATACTCCCCGACAACGATAACGCGTCTATAATGCAAAGACCCCCCTCTTTTGCTCAAATGAATTCAGGACGAGTTTCTATACACGAGTGGGGTTTCCTCCTCCCTTTTTTTGTTGTTTCTTTTCTGTCGAAAGTTCCTGGCAACACGGAAACACGCTACCCGGAGCTTGTGTACTGCACAAACACAGAAAACTAACGAAAAAAAATGGGGTTCATGAATAAAAGTTTACCAACACTTTTTATATACGTTTCTTTAGGGGATTTGCACACTGATTTGGCAAAGTTACACTGGCATATATTATTCCACTGTTGTGGAAAAAAGTGGTCCGTTTCTGCGATTGAAAGCTTACTATGGGGCAACAACCAAAGGTCTGTGATAGCGAGTGTTTTATGGTGTTTGGATATAAGACAGATGGGGCCCTTGTGCGCTGGAATAGTTTGAAGGTCGTTAGTTACTGTTTTTGAATTTCTCTGAAATTCTTAAACGAAATACTACTGAAAATCTTACAGGCAATTCTCTTAATAATGTTTGTTAATTATCTTGATTCGATCAAACTATGATTAAGAAATGATTCAGAGAAGAAATAGTTTAAAGAAGAAGAAATGTTCCAAAGAAGAACACAATATTCATTACTTAAATAAACAATGATGAAGATGTACAATTCATTGATTTTTCATTAAATGTCTATATAATATTTCACTTTTTGCGTAATTCCTGATTTCCGGATCTTTTTGCGCAAAAAAACTACAATGCTCTAAAATCTTTCCACTGGCCTTCGCAATTTTCCATAATCCAGATTTGCATCATCTTCAATCTTCATTTTGCTAACTTTAATCTACATGTCCTTTAAAGTTTTAAGACCCTTAAAGTATTGCACAGCAAATAAACTTTAAAAACCAAAAATATTCTAAAACTTTTCTTCAGAAGCAACACGCTCTTCAAGATTCTTAGAATCTCTCGGAAAAAGCGATGATGAAGGTGAACTAAAGTACACACAAAATTGCAACTAAAGGACGAAAATTGAAGACTGAAAAAGACCGTTTGAATACGTGGCTCAAATTGAACTAAAATAAGAACAAGCTTTATATATTTCTATTGAAGTTTACAATTTAACTTGGGGAAAACTAGAATTTGTACTCAAAGGAAAATTTTCTTTTCTGTTACCTCAAAGTAGTGGCACGTGACCATCCATAAGCCACTAACAAACAAAAGCCCATGGAAGGCATGTAGAGCACGCGTTCTGCCACCACAAAACCCACGGGAAAAAATAAATTCGAAGCTGGCAGGAAAGGCAGGACCAACCACGCCAACGCCTATATAGTTAACAGAATGAAAGAAAAGAACAAGAATACAGAACACAGGTCCCTTTTTACGTATTAAAAAAACACCCTTCAATTAAGCCTAATGGCTTTTTTTTCCTTCTTTTTATCTCCAACTCCGACTTCCAATTTTTGTCTACACACTCTTACGTATATCTTATCCTTCCCAAAACAATTGAAAATAGTACTATCCCAAGTTCAAAATACAGGCCACCGACGTTTCCCCATGAGACAAGGCCGGGCTTGTAGCGTTACTCCGGCCTACTCCCGAAAGGGCAACGATGCAACAATGAAATATACGCGTTAACCCGGGAGGGATGGTTCTTTTACCCCGCGATATGTAGCCGCAATTCGGGCTTGGTCTTACTTCAATGATAGCTTTCTAATTTGAACGGGATAGTATTATACATAATAGGTAAGCACGACATAAGATAAACACAACTTCACAGGAACAACATTGCTAATATAAGACAACGTAAATTAACCTTAACACAATATATAATAATGTAGCATAATTAATAGAACATAAGCTAATATAATGTAAAATAAGGTAACATAAAACGTAACATAAAAATACCATAACATAACACAAGGTAATTTAACTAAAAATAAGGAAGCATAATGACATCAGAGGACACAGAGTTTGGATTTATTATTTATTTTACCATAAGGATAACTTGATCCATGTAAACCAAAGCTTGCCAAGCCAATCGCGCCAAAACTGCGTAGAATGCTATAGCGGCCAGTAAGCGTGTATCCAGTAGGGTGTGCACCAAAGGGACGGTACCCATGGTCCAATCGCAGCACAAAGACGACGGGAACAGCAGTAGCCATCCATTTAACGTGGCTAAGTAGTTGTAAGTCAACTGACGAGCTGGAAATGGCGCTACCGACGCTGGATTGTCAAACCTGGGAGTCCGGCCACATAGACAACACCATATATTCACCAAACGCAGAAAAAAACAGAAAACGGAAGAGAAAAATATGAGTCAATTGGGTTGAATTATGGGCAAACCGAGAGCACCATTTATTATTAACTTTCTGGCTCGCATCTCATGACTTGTAAAAAAATATATAAAAAAGACGGAGAAGAGAGCACTGTCTACGTGCTCTCTTTGTCATCCCATTCTCTGGCAAACACCGGAATGGAACATGTCAAACTTTTTTTACGCTTTTTTTCCCTTTGTTAGAGCTTCATTTTATTTTTTCTCACTTTTTCCCGCGCTTTTTTAAAAGGCCGTTATACAAGAGAAAACCAACGCCAGAAAAGAAGTTCATAGTTTCCAGAGTAGACTTTATGGAAATGAAGACATTTTACACGGATGGGATGATTATTCATCAGGAAGAAAATGACACCCCCTTCCGAAAAAGAAAAAAAAGCTTCAACTTACGAAAGTTAATTTTTGATGCTACGCTACAGAAAGAAAATATTCCCCCCCCCCAAAGTCTTCGCGTGGAGTGCCTCTTGGCGGCCACCATAAATGAATTACTGCAAAGATTTTTTCCCTCCTTTTTTTCTTTTTTGTGGGGCCTGTTTGAAGACTGAAGAAAAGGAAAAAAAAGAACTGTCTGCCGAAAGCATTGGGATGGTGGTAGTAATTCAAACTTCAACTTCTCCTTTAGCTAATTATCCGGTTTCCGCGAGGAACTGGAAAACGGGGAAAAATGTTAAAAGACGCCGCATCATTTAATAGTTTTTTTCTTCGACTCTGTTTTTCTTTCGTAAGTTCAGTGCTGCTAGTCAGTGTCGACACGAGAAAGTTTTCCCCAAGAGCAGCCACTCTAAAAGAAGATATGAAAAAAAAGAAACTGAAGAGTAACCCTCAGCAGAGTTCTGCTCATTTGAGCTGCGCTCTAATTAGCATGCAATGAAAGACTTTGTTTTGCCTCGTGTAAACTTTCCAAGTGAGCTCTTCAGCTCAACAACTGAATTACCCCCAAACATATTCCCGAAGAGTAATTTCTATGAAGTTGAGCCCTGCTCTACCCCGTCAATGTTATTTTTTTTTTCTTATTCTGACTCCTTTTTAGTAATTCCGTACGCAAGAAAGTGAAAATAATCTCTAAAACCATCACCAGATTTTTTTGGGATGTTGTCTTTTTTTTAAATCCAGGTTGCTAATAAGGAAAAGAAAGGAAAATTGTTTCCTTGTCTCAATTAAGAAATAAGAAAAAATAGTTCCGCTTGCTTCTTGACTTAATTCGACTAATTTAATTGGTTGGGAAGATGAAAAAAAGTTTTGAAAATTAATTGACAGCAAGATATAGTATTCTGTCAGCAAAAAGCTTGCCCCTGGATGGACTAAGTGTTAACTACGCCCCAAAACACAGTAGCTTGTTCTGACTAGTGTAGTCGGGCCAAAAGGGGGCTAAAAGAACACAAGAAGAGGGAATTACCCAGAACATCTTGGCTCCTTGTTACAACGGAGGAAATATATTTCAGTGGAAAACTATACATATTTCACTACATTATAAATTTTTTTATGAACTAAAGACCGGATTATATTTTGATAAATAAAAGGTTCATAAGAGAAAAATAAGCTTTTATAATTAGCTGGGCCAGAAGGAGGCTAAAAGCGCGCCAAAAGTGTAAATATCCCGGGACATTTTAGCTCTCCGTGAGAACCAGAGTAAATTTATATTTAACGCTACAAAGTTTAAGCTTGGACAAATTGAAGATTCTTTCGAAAACGAACAGCAAATTTTGACTAGTCGAGCCAAAATCTTGACTAGTCAAAATTTTGACTAGTCGAGGCAGCTAGAAGCGAGGCCAAAGAGGGAACCTTAGGTATATTTAAGCTCGCTAAGAGACCCGAGACAAAGAAGATTCAACTCATTAGAACAACATTTGAAAACAAGGTGGGAGGAAATAAACCCTCTTCAACAAGGAAATTGTGTGTTTAATATCGTCTTTGGCTCGTATTCGACGCGGAAGAATGCCCATATTGGGCCAGGACTATCAATCCCTCTCCTGTTCTTTGGGGGTACAATACAAAAAAATACAGGGAATGCTTTCGTTGTTTCTTAAGCAACAAGTTTCTAATTACCTGTTCCCCAGACGTAAGTTTCTAGCTACTCTAACTGCCATTGCCATCCACCTCATACCCCCCAGAAAAAAGAAGAAAGATCTTCAACGAGAGAAGCGAGTGAAAAAGGCTACAGCGAAAACAAATGAAATCTTTTCCCCCTAAAGTAGCGACATGTAAGAGATCGCATTTCCTTAGATGAAAAGCTGATATTCCCGGAGTCTGTCTCTCTCTCTTGTCTTTTATTTGCCTAATAAGGTCCTTTTTTAATCTATCAGCTTCTCATGGGAAACTTGACTGGGAGAAAACTCTTCGAGCTTCCAAAGAAAATTTCGCGATAAAACAAAACCCAAAATTAAAAAGAAAACTCCTCGAAACTTTGAAGAAGTTTTTTTTCTTTTGACTATTTTCTTAATTCCTTTTAAGATTGAAAACAAAGCGAACTGCTCCCCGATATTATCCATTAACTGTTCCATTTAAGAGCGTTTAAACCTACAAAGAGGCGTGACTAAACCCCTTACAGACCCAAGTGGGCTTTCCAAGCTCCTAAGACGCAAAAAATGGCAAATGGAACTTAATCCATAGCGAATGAAACGCACAAATAAAGATAATTGCCCGAGTTTTTTTGTTTTACCTCGTAAAGACAGGCAGTTGTGACCCCATCACGTGCATGCGAGCCATGAGGAGGGCTAAAGATGTCACGAGCAGCGCGGTGAGGCGGGGCAAGGCGCCTTTGACCCAACAAGGCACGCCCCCTTTGCCGGACAGCAAATTCCACCCCAAATGTACCAGCTGCGGCCCACAGGCTCTTTGTACGACACACAAGTCGTACACCAGACATACGCCCACTACCGTAATGCCTTGCTCCTTGCATAGCATTCCTGCCCCAACTAAGGGCACGGCCAGTAATAAAGTCGTCCAATCTATAAATAAACCAAAAAAAAAAAATATTAAATATTAAAATGCTACTAATACGTATTGACTTATTATTAATTACACTATTATTGGATTTCATTATATATTTTTCGTAGCGAAAAGGTTCATGTGTGGTAACAACGAATCATAAACTATGGATCACTAATTTTAAAGAAATCGCATTATGTTTTTATTTATTAAATTATGAAAAACATTATCATTATTGGTACGAAAATGAAACAAAAAGGATTACTGTTGATTATTTATTTTTAATTTAATTTTTTGAACAAGGAATGAAAGTCGAAAGTACCTGTAGAGCTTTTGCCGCCATTTTTAGGTATACTCCTGACATAAACGAGGAAAGTAGCCAGGGAAAAGGCGGCTGAGAGTAATTCCGCTCTTCCAACGACTCCTGTCACCTGTAGCAATGAAACCATTCGTTAATTAAGCATTGAATAATTAATTTACTGCTCAGTCTCAACCATTAAATTAGTACTTTATAATAAACTTAATATTACTAAACGCATTACTGCATGTTCAAAATATGAATTTTTAAGACTATCTTTCAATTTCTTTGACATTGAACACATGCATTTCAGTTATTTTAAGATGCACAATTATCTAGTCATTACTGAAACCGTTTGGGTAGACGCCTGAAGACTCGTCAAGAGTGCCTTACGTGCAAAGAGGGAATTTAAGGGAATTGGTGGCAACTCATTAAGGGAGCTTTTCCTCCATTGATTTTCCTCGGTCGTCTTTCTCTGTTCTGCCTGTGCCTCTCCACTAACCAAAACGTTAATTCCCAGCAACACCTTGCCAACTTTGCCTATCCCCCACTTGCAACAGTCCTTGTCCCCCTCTGCCTAGATCTTCTTCTGCTTCCTATTACTCTCTCTGTTCCCAAGTTGCATTTCCCCAAAACTTTCGGCACCCAAAACTTGGGCGCATAAAAGAAACCCATTTGCATGCTATAGCCAGTACAGTGCAGTACAGTACGCGACACACATTTCTGCAGCATACCAGAAAAACAGACGACCCCCCAAAAAAAGAGATTATTGGAACTCGAAACATTTACATGGCTCAGGTGGAACCGAATTTGCAGCACAGAAACTTCCAAACTCTATTTCTGCAGAACTAAAAAAATACTGGCAGAAATGCTGGATATATGACGACTTCCCAAAAGCTCCACATGTGCTGGTGGTTATTATGAAAAAATAAAAGAGGAATAGGAAGGTGAATGAACTTTTTAAAAAAAAGTTCGGAGTAAATAAATGGAAAAAATAGAAATATTACTGACACACAACCTCTCGTATTGACTAATTTCTTTCGAAGATTTTTCTTTACTTTCTTCACATCGAAGGGTTGAAAAGACAGGGAATAGGGGTGCGAGGGTGAGACATGCACGCATATTGATTCGAGTCTCGACACATGTGTGTGCCATTTTGTCACCCTCACTAAAAACTTGGCATTGTAATGTCCCCCTTCCCTCCTCTGAAACTTACCCTAAGAGCCGAAAAGTAACAGAAGGGTCATGCATAACGTGCAGGTTCCCTTATAAAGTTCCCTGTTTCTTTAAAAAGACATATGATACCATTTGCATTGTTATATTATGGCAAGTAATAAAAGGGCTCAAGCATGTGAGGTTATTTCTGCAAAAAGGACGAAATTCTGGACTTGGGAAAAAATTTTCTTTGTAGATTAAATTGAGAGTAAAATTAATGTATAGGTTTACTTTAACGTTTTATAAGATAGATATTGACAAGTGTCCTTTATCAAAAAGGTAAAAGTCGCGTTTTTTTAGTGGGAAGAGGTTTAGGATCAAAAGAACCCTCATTTCTGTGACTTTTCGCCCTCCTACCTCAACTTCTTTTCAAGACTTCAATAGCTAGTATTACACGCAGAGCAAGTGAAGGACGATAACGTACGATCGCGTGAAAAAGGAAACAAAATAAAAATATTATTTAAAGTCTAGAGGCTTGGAGCTACTTCGAAATATTTCGATGCGAGAACGGTGGAAAGCTTTTGTTTTCCGGTACCTGGTAGCGTTGGTACTAAAAGACTGAGTGCAGAAATATGTAAAAATTTATTTAGGGGTTTTATAAGACAATGTCTGACGATTCTCGTAAAGGATCTGGTAGTTTTAGAAAATTCAACGGTAGAGATAACAACGCAGCAGGAGCGTGATACTTGCCCAGAAATTTCGCGCAGAAATACAAAATTTCGCACTTCTAGCGCAAACACCGGGTAAGTTTCGACCTTATAAAACATTTCCCGATCGAGTGCAATCCAAAGCTTAAGTAGTAAGAAAGAAAGCTAACAATAAATAAATCATGTGCAGAAATACATAGAAATATATTTATATCAAGTTCGAGAAAGATGTTTGATTTGTCCACCATTACATGACAGACTGAACGTTCAACTGCACAAACTGTAACACGATAACAACAAATACTAAGAAAAAGAAGGCAGAAATACGAAGCAATATTTCTTTTAAATGCTGCTTAAGGAAATACCTGAATAATTGCCAGGCAAAGCCTTTACGAATCTTCGTGCTTCAATTACTTAGGTTAGTTACAAAAAAATAAAGCAGCAATGAGCAGAGATACTGATCAAAATTTTAGAACTGTCGGAATATTTCGCCATCGTACGAAAATTTGAAATTCCAAAGATAGCGTCCTATCATTATGGCTAATAATTATAGCTAAGCATTCAACGACAGAAATACGCAGATATACAACTGAACTTTTGCAGTTTCCAAGTATTTCGCCATCAGAAGACCTTTTCGGAATCCCATGCTTCAGAGAGTAATTCGGTAATAAGAAATCCAGTTTAGAAATGTGAATATGGCAGAAATGCTGAACAAATACTAAAAAAACATGAAATATTTCGCCATTCTACGATAATTTGAACACAAGCCAGGTACAAAGTTATAGCTACTTGGAGGACACCAATGACAGAAATACGTAGAAATGTGTTTCCAAGTTTACAGAATTTCTAAGTATCTTCTTCCTTCACAAGATACCGTTCAGCAACATAAAAGGTAAAATCCAATACTTACAGCTTCTGTGTGAATGGGATGAACAGCAAAGAGCAACGCAGCAATGAAGGAAGCTCCAGCTGGCAGAAATAAGCGGCACATCCTGTAAATAAACCCCCGCAAGAAAATACCAAGACAATTTTAGTACTTTTCCCTTTTCAAAATGGGTTTCCCTACTAATATTCCCCTCTCTTTATATTAGAAAAAACCAATAAGCCCATACTGAATGTCTTCTCTTTTTCACCTCAACAAAAAAGCCCCAAAGCATAGGGGAATTGGGATAACCAGATTAATAAAAATAAATTGCAAATGCTAAGAAGCCATCTGCTCTTTCTTCCCTTTCCTTCTCAGGAAATAAAATAAACATACAAAATATCGCACCAGTCTCAAGTCTAATTACATTTCTCCTCCTCGCAGTTTTCCTTTTCTCTCCCCCCCCCCATGCTGTAGTCTTCGCTCCGACATCCAGATCTCTCTAGCACCACTTGCTGAAGGTGCAAAAAAGTAGCAAAAAAGGTTTGCTTTTATACATATTGAACACCTTTTGCATCCACTTTCATTTTTACCCTCCCCCGAAAAACCGTCTGATGCGAACCAAAGTGCTTCTCTTTTCCTCTCCTCTTTCTTTTCCCCCCACCTTTTCTCTTCTTTTCAACATATTAAAATATTGACCACTTCCTCCTTAAAATCGCTCCAAAAACAACTCCGGCATACAAAAGAGCAAGTGAAGAGAAGAAAAAGATTTCTTTTAAAAAAATTCCAGGTGCGGAAACCTCCCTCATAACTTCACTTACAACCTCTCTTAAAAAAAAAAAAAAATACCCAAGATGGCGTCCAATTTCTTCCCTAGAAACTCCCACTTAATTAGATTTACGCCCAAGAATTCTTCCTTTTGACGTCATTCCCGCCTTCCTGGTCTTCTTGAAGCTAATCTACATCACCTTAAAGCCTTATCATTACCCCCTCCCGCCCCCAAAGTTCCCGGGTGGTGGGGGGATGGCATTCACGTAATCCTTAATTCGAAAGGGTGAGGGGCGGAGGTAAAACACAAGGAGAAGTTAAGATAAATCACCTGGTCACATTCCCCCCCCCCCCCTTTTACTCATTTGCTTCCATTTTCTCATCTCACCCTTAACTTACCCCCCCCAACACAATTTGGGGCAAGGGAGTCCGTGCTGCACGCACGCTCGAGCACCTTCATCTACACACCATTAATTGCCCCCCCCCCCCTTTCTCTCTTCCCTCGCAAGCCTGGGTTCTTTTAGAATTCCTCGTATACACTTTCGTGCTTACGCAACATGTCGCGCCCTGTTTCCAAAATGTTTATCATTAATACTACATTACAGGGCAAAAGCCGTTAGGCAAAAAAGCGATTTAGAAAATAAAAAAAAAGAAATAACAGCTCTGGTGAGCTCGTTTTCACCCTCGCTTCATGCAAAGGCAACATTACAAAGTGTGTATATCTTCCATTATTCAATGCAAAAGAGCCAGGCCCTTCTTGAAGGGAGTTGGGGGTTAAAATCATGTAGAACCCCCCTCCTCCAACACATACGGAGAGTTGAGAGAGACTCTTCGCCTGACTTGCATCTCTTCCAATTCTCACCCACCAGCATAAAGCACTAACTGGGGTAGAGAGTAGGGCGATTTTAAGCTCTCTCCCTTACTCGCTCTTTCTCTCTCTCGCTCAAGGAAGCCCGAGCTCCATTAACGAGTACACACTTTGCCCCCCCCTCCTCCTTTGCAGAATTTCTCCTCCCTCTTAACTTGCACCACAGCCCGACAAGATCTCCTTTCTGGCCAAACTCTAGCTTTAATAGCTTTGAGACTTATTTTTCACTCATGGCAAACTTAGGGCCCGGCCAACTGGTAAAGGCATCCTCTCTGACTCCTTGATGGAACATTCTTCGAAATTCCTTCAAATTCCTCCGTCTTGCAACGAACGGACATTGAAATCACTCAAGAGTGAAGAAAGTAATATTTCAGCATTCTAAAGGAATACCCCAACTTGGCATACTAAAATGATTAGGACCTGTTTGGAGTCTAGAAACTTTGAGATATATGAATAAAAGCAACCGAAAAGGCGACGATTGCTTTCAGAAATAATATGTAAGAAATACTACTTCTGCCAAAGATATAATGCTTACAAGTGTTAGTATATAATACAGTTTTGTTCTTTTCTTTCTGATATCCGTTGCCAATATGCAAAACCCTTGTAAAGTTTACTTCCTGAGAAATATAACTGCAGTAATAGGCGCTTGCTGAGTCCAAATACCCCGAAGTATATCCAGCGCTTCAAATGAACGGCCAAGTTCCCAAAAGTACACCAGAGAGAGCAATAATAGTTTTAAACGTGAAAGAAATGCAACGATACTACCTCTGCCGCAGAAATAATATTCCAGAACAACTTTTGTTTTCTTCATATACTATTCTCCTATTCGTGACTCAGCTTCCATTATGTTAACTCATAGTAAAACAATTCTATAGAAATATTGCTGCAGTAATAGGCGTTTCCTCACCTCTGAATCCAAATAAATAAAAACTCCCTCAGAAAAGTAATATTCCAACATTTCAAAAGCACGCCCACATTCCCATGGCTTCAAAAAGTGATTACTAAACGTTTAAAAAGAAAAAAAATCACATTTCTGAGTACAAAGTAACTATTTCTGACGCAGAAATAACGTCTACCCAAAGAGTTGAGAACGCCCCCGTTTGAAAACGTTTTCTGTGGTAAATTAGTAACCGTTTGGAAAAAAGAAAACTAATATCTGCGTAGAAAGAACCCAAACGATCTTCATTCTGCCGCAGAAACAATGGTTCAAAAGCTAGCTAGAACGTACAATAACTCGCTGCTCGGTAACTCCAAATAATCCTATCGATTCATCAAAGTTTTAAGGTAATATATGAAACGCAAATGAAAAAAAATAAAATTCCGAAAGGACGCAATAATCTGAAAGCACGAAGGAATAAAAAGTACTCGCGGCAAAGCCCCTTCACCATAAAAAAAAGCTTAACTTCTCATCGCCTTTAAACCAACGAGCCAGGATCGACTTGTGGTTTTTCAAACAAAACTCTGCAGCAATTTCCTATAAACGACTCAGTCCTCCCACCCATCTAGCTTTCCCGCCCGGTTGTTGGGCCAGCTATAAAGACAAATCCATTCTGCTTAACGCCCTGTTCTGTTTTTCTTCCCACCCAAAATAAAATAAAACAAAAAATGAAAACAAAATAAACAAAGGACAATTTCGGGAATGGTTGTATAACCTGCCCACCCCCAAAAAAGCTTAACAACCTATATACGGTCTTGGTGGATACAGTATAATCCCGCCCACCCCCAACCCCCTCATCCCAAATTGTTACAAATGACCACTATACTTAGCCCATGTCGGGCTATATGGGTCCATATACCTCCCAAAGTGAGCTGGCTTTTCATTCTTTTTTATTTCTTCCTACATTTCTTCTTGTTCTCTTCCCCCCTTCTTCTGTCTTCTTTTACCATCCAGCGCTCTTATTTCTTGCCTACCTAGCAGTTTTTTCATCGTACCCAAAACTTTATCACGTGACGGCGGACTTAAAAGCCAAAACATATTGATCTTCCACCAGACGATCCAAAAAATAAAAAATACAGCCTAAAGGCATTTCTGCTTGAAATGGAATTTAAATTTCTGTGGAGACGCCCTCTGTTGAGTCAGGTGTCACTTATTTGCAGGCTCTTAAAGCACCGTATAAATACAAACAAAGAACTAAATGAAAACGGAAGGAAATTAAGGTCTTTCGCGAGAAAAGATCCAATAAGGATCCCAATAAGTTTTGAGTACAGTATTATCCTCGCTTTTCTGTCTAATCTAATAGTCTAACTCTATTGATGAAATTATAAAAAATGCCAGCGAGTCCAATAACAAAAGCACAAAATCCCGTTGCTATAACAACGCCCCCCCTTAAACTCGATTGCTGCTTGGTTTTTGGTAAAACTTTTAATATTAGTGATTCTCCGCAGTCCCTGAGTCTGCACGCATGTACTGCTCTGTACTGTATTTGGTCTAAAATTCCACGTCTAATTTTGCCGTCCGAAATGATCCTCTTCTATAATTAAGTGGTCGTGACCGTACTATATTACACTTTCCCAACATTGTATAATACGTCTACGTCTACGTCTTTTCGCTGTCACTTATAGTTTAATATACTAGTATCGGAGATCTTTTCAAAACTGACCTTTCTGGCTCCCTTCCCCCTCCCCCCACCCCCTAAGGGGGACTTTAACTCCTCCAGGCAGGGGTTCCATGTGTATGCTCCGTTGTACGTTTATGTTCTGTTCTGTTATGTTCAACCCCAAAACACACCTATTTACTTGCTGCACAACAATATCCCTCCTGCTGGTTCCGTTGGAGGACTTGGCTATATACCGTTTCGTGCGGTTAAGCTCTTATCATTCATCAAATTATAACTGCGGGGTTCATGACAGCTAACCATGTCTATAACAAGTTTCATATCAGTTAAACCTCATCACGTAACCCCCCCAAACTACTGCCGCACATTTACAAATATCCAAACCATTTCGGTCCGTCTCTTCAACACGACAATGTTAAAGACTTTTTTAAACGGCGAAAAAAAAGAAAAAGGGAGAGATACGACCTCGAAAAGAAAAAAAAAACTGGCTCTGGGATTTTGAAATTAAAGGACAAAAAGATTTAAAAAAAAGATAAAAGAGAGTGAAGTTCTCTGATCCATTTTCTGCTTGGTAATGGACTTTTGTGGTTCCATAATGAGCCTCTCAGATGGGCTATTAAGCCTTTTGGAACCATCCCTCCCCACCACGCCACCCTCCACAACCCCCGTCATCTTTTAGTCCCCTGTCATCCGCAAAAGTTTTTTTTCGTGTTCTTTTTCATTTCACGCAATCCAAGCTGTGAATTACCAAATCGTGTCATGGAAATTCATTTATCTCCCTCCATAAAAGTTTAACACGGAATCGTCCCATAACTTGATTCCCAAAAGGTGAATTTTTTTAACAATATTAAAGCAGAAATAGGAGGAAATAGCAGAAGAATGATTGCCTAATTCTGCAATACTTCTTTAATGCAGAATTTTCTGACGTGTTATTTGTTTGTTTTAGGTAAAAGGCAACGAAAACTGAGCCGAACATTTAGACCGTTAGAGTATAAGAAATAAGGTAGAATTACACAAGAAATTTTGCAGAAATAAAGCAACCACTCGTTGAAATGTTATATTGTAAAGGATAATTAAGACCGAACGTCAAACAAGTATACACAATAAGAAATATAGGCAATAAATAATGCCGAAATCGACAGAAATTGTAGTCAAAATCCTGTAATATAATACATAATTCAAGGATAGATATGATTAGTCCCAAACGGAAAAATAAAATTTCTCAAAATAATGTTAGTCAACTAGAGTTGAAGAAATAAGGCAGAAATACACATAAATGTTAGCTAAAACGACTTGAAAAGGCAATTCAGATTAATCAAGGGACAATTCATGTTAATCAAAAGAAATTTAGCCATTAGACTTTTAGAAATAGGGCAAACAGGCAGAAAAAGAGCTATAGTTCTTGAAATTGCTACTTTTTCATATACGATTAAGACGAATCGGAAGAAAGGCTAGCGAAGATAATGTAAGAAATTAAAAATAATCAGGAGAAATGTTAGACAATTAGAAATAAAAGAAAAAAATGACCGGCAGAAATAAAGACAAATTGCTTTAGATACCGTGAAGCAAAGGATCCTAAACCCAAGTTTGGGTCCGCTATCGATTCCTTTTGCTACATCTAACAAGAAAAGCAAAGGTAGCTGTCGGTTCCAGGCCATTATTCAGGGTGACAATGGCCAGAAAATTGATCTGTGTGTATGTGTGTGTGGGTTGCTTGCTACAAAACTGTTTGCCTCCGTGTCAAGCCAACACTGTTTTGTTTTCTAATACTTCGGAAAAAGAGAAAGGGACATATTCCCTCCTTTCTTACAAAAACTCTCAGCCTTGCCTTGTTCCCATTTTTCTTTTCCTTTCCCATTTCTGGCTCCATAGTTTTTCGCTCATTAAGTGCCTAATGGGCGGGGTCTATTTCTGTCCTTTCTTCTATAAGAAAAGTCCCTTTTCACAAGACAAACGTTTGTCCTTAAGGGGTTCGTACCGCCATAATCCCCAAATTCCATCTTTCCAAATGAATCTCTCGTCATTTATCAGTTGTTGACCCAGTTACTGACTTTACCCCCTAAACCCCCTACTACGCTAACCCCAGGACGCGTCAACGCCAGTAGATGCGAGTATGCACCGCGTAAAGAGCTCAGAAAGTTGACAGCATTTCCTCCCCATCCATTCCCCACAAAGGTCCCCGGCATGTATCGCATGATACCCGGCTAAAAAGGGGGAGGGTAAGCGGGTAAACGGAGGAAAAGGTAATTACGATGCTGATACTGTTCCCGCAGTGCAGAGGCAAGTGGTCAGCAACTGCCCACGTCCCATAACTCATCGTTTTTCCTGGTGGATAGACAGATCGTTCCCTTCATTCCCCCCCCCCCTTCATACAGTGGAACCACCATAATATATAGATGCTCTTTCCCATACACTCAAATGTGGATCAATAACCCATTTTCTCCTCGTTTCCTCCGCAATAAAACACAGCTTTCCTCCCATAAAATTACCAATTCCATACTGGATAGACTGACCAACTATTTATTAGAAACACAAAGACGGCAGATTTAGCTTCCTCCCTTCATACTTTGGTTTTAAAACTGACAGTAATATTTAAGTAAATGCAGAAATAATGTAACAAATTGTAAGTATAAATATAGTCCACTAATCTTTGAAATTCAGCACCCGAATTTAGACATCACGTTCTTTGTTTATTTCTGCCCTTACATCGCATAATAGTAATAGTAAACGCAGTAACAGTAAATAATAAACGTAATAGTATACATTAATAGTAATAATAAACGTAATTATACACAGTAATAGGAAACGCAGTAATACAGTAATTCTAAAAATGCATTGGAATACAATCTTTGCACTGGATATCTTTCCAAATCAATTCTGTACTTAAATTGCTTTTTACTATTAGTAATAGTAATAATATTACTGACAGTAATTAGTAGAGTAAATTGTAGCAATAATTTTGCAGTAATACTGAATACGGATATTATATTAGGAATAATATTACAATGCTAGTAGTAATGCTACTAACAGAATTAGCTACAGTAAGACATCAGAAATATCGCAGTAATATAGTAATAATAATTTTTCCAACGACAATAGCTTCAGTAATTCTAAGCGATTCACTTCCAACATGAAATGAAGCTCAAGTGTTTCGCTACTAGTACGAAGTGTAAGTTATTCGAATCCAAGTTATATATTTCTGCAGATATACATTGCTGCATAGCTGCAATGGCATGGGAGGAAGCTTTTCGAGCTAATTAGCCTTAGTTCGCGATTCTATTACCCCAGGCAGGCCAAGAAAGTTCGCCATACCCCTCCAAGTTTTCGTATAAGCATGACAGAACGTCTTATCTACCTCTCTATAATAACCGAGAGAGAATCCTTGAGCCCCAAAAAGTTGCGAGGACTCCCTGGCTTTTCATTTATAACCCCCTTCTCCTGTACTCCTTTTCAGAGCCATCACTCGTCAGCCATCTTCTTCCCATCGCGTGTTAGTCCCTTTAGACGTCTAACGTGTATATATACGCGGACTTTTTTGGGGGTTGGGCAAAACTCTAGCGAAAGCATTTTTTTCATCTTCCCAATTTTTTTTTCTCATGTTGTTAACTTTGATGGATGGATATACAAGTTGGAGCATTGCTACTACCCCGCCCCATCACACAACTCCTATTATCCCTTCCAAATCCGCCCATGGCACGTCAGCCAATGCGTCAAAAGCTCCGAAAACTTTCCACACCCTCACCCTGTTCAAAGAATTCCTTCGTCCGGAAGGAATACGCAAAGAACTTACCAGCACAAGAAAGCCCAAAACTCATCTTGGTCGTTCCCTCGCTTCCCTCAACTTGCTTATCACGTTAAAGCTACTTGTTGCGAGGGTTAAAAGAAAAAAAGGAATCCCTGATCAACACTTCCCTCCATGTATACTAAGCAACAAAAAAAAAGTCTGAGGGTGTCTGTTACGTCCCAATCCGCCCCTAGAAGCAAAAAAGTACCTTCCGCCTTCCAACTTTTGGGACGACCCGTAGAGTTTTAACGTAAAATTAAGAAAAAAAAGGCGGGAGCAAAGTACCCGAGACCGATAACCCGGCCCAAAATTGTTTCTCTTCCAGTCCATAAACCCAAAAGTCGTGAAACGAAAGCCCATGAAAATCCATCTCCATTTTGTTTTACCACCTCGTCCTCCCCACCCTTCCCTACCTTAAGCCCCGCCTCCTGATACCCTCCAAACGGGTTCGGAGGGTATCATCCTGGACGGGTTAAAGGCAACCCGCCTAAATGGGAAAATAAAAAAAGTACGGACTTTCAAATAGCCCTTGGTCGTCGTTGGTCGCAGGCAATACATCTCACGGAAAAACTCGTGAAGAATTTCTTTTTCTCTTCTTTACGATCTAATTTCTTCCTTTCTTCTACTACCACTGCTCCAATTTTTTTCCTTGACAGAGGAGGGAAATCGTGTGTGATGTCGCAGTGTTAGATACCAAAGACTTTGGCAATATCTGGAATCCTCCTCTTCTTTTTTTTTAGATTTTTCTTTCTTTCTTTCTTTTTTAAAAAAAGGAGGAAGAATCTAGTTTCCTCTTTCTTTTATGATTCAGAGTTTTCGGAGGATACGAATAAAGAGCCTGAGGGCTTTTCTGCCCTGTGACTCCGGCTGCGGTAGCGATGGTACTCCAGAATAAAAACGGAAAAAAGAGGACAGGCAATTTTTCCCCAACTGTTAACCACCCTATTTCTTCGGCTAACCCCCTGGAGCGGTATTCCGTGGCTGGTTGCATAGCAGCACCGCTGGGGCCCGAGGCGATTTCGTACAAGGGAGGGAAGGGAGCCGCGGAGGGAGAGCGAAGATCTCCACGGGGAATTTAGTTTCTCCCCCTTCGTCCCATGGAGGTATATCGTGTTGAAAAATGAAGAGTCTAGTACAAAAGACGGTCACATTACTACCTTGAGTTCCTTTCCACGAATATCCTATCCCCCAATAATCTTTCCGCTCATCTCATCCAGTTCCCACCCCCTCCCCACCAGACCCCAGAGTCCACCTTAAGACAAAAAAAAATGAAACATTTTCAAAGGAACTATATAGGACCAATGCCAAGTGGAATAGTAACATGACGAGCCAGTGGAATAGTAACATGACGAGCCAGTGGAATCACTTAAGGGACAATACCAAGTAGGAGAGCGGGTACAAAGGTACCCTATAAAGCTAATTTCTTTTCGCTTGGGGTAAGAAGGGGGAACCTGAAACTCTCTTCCTCAGGGGTTGGTTGGCGTAGTCCCCGAACTAACGCGACACTCAACTTGGATGGCTTTAAGTTTCCGAGTCTCTAAATTTGTATCGCTGTCCCTTCTCTTTCTCGAATTTTTTTTTATTGGTCTCAAGTGCTCGCTTTCAAGAAGCCAGACAACTATTTTTTGTTCGACTTTCTGAATAAAAAAATGAAAAAACGTTTGTATTAACGTGAGTTAGATCCAGCGTAAAGGTCTGATTCCGGAGACATGTTGCACTCCTACGTATGTAAAGAACGAGACTGGGAACTAAGCGTAGCCTCAGGCGTCGGGAGTGGGCGTTCCGTGCCCGCAGGCGAGCAGGGGAAGGATCTTAAACTTGAACAAGCGATAGCTCGGGAATGGGTCGTCGTAGAAAAACGATCCAAGAAAAGATTGGAAGCTGGAGAAGTCTAGGATTTTAATTAAAATACTCAACTACCTTTCAACTATTCAATGACACAGTTTTAATTTCTTTAATTGAAAGAGCAAAGTAACTCCTGCGTATTAGCAACGAAAAACAAAATAATCTTTTGTTGCCACTGAAACTTGTTCCTGCGATACAAGACCTTCCACAATGAGCTAAAAATGCGCGATTTTAAAAAGTAATCTAAAGCATTAGAGAATAAATGTTTATTTTTTGCCCTAGCTCCGAGACGAAATCCGGCTTGGGAAGATTCGCTTTCAGTTCAGTGGATCGGACACGGAGCAGAGACTCTCTGGCTGCTTTGAAAAAAACTGTTTTTCTTTCTTCCGTTTAAGGGGCTTGGAAAACCTCTGAAACCCTTCTCTCGCAAAACCAATATTTCCCGCATCCTCTTCTATTTCTTTTAGACGGAACTTTCTCCCTAGCGCCAAGCTGGACCTGCGACAAGCATTCGGGTCCAGTGAGCAAAACTAAACAAACCCTTGCTTTTGGTTTACCGAAATTCACGTTTCGCTGCTTCTCACGAAATTCCGGGGACCATCTGTTGACCCAAAAGTAACCCCCCGGCTCACTTGACCATGCTATTTTCCAAAGTAAAGCCGAAAAAAACAAAACCTACCACGCTGTATCTACCCTAAACCGCTCGTCTGTATTTACCCGCTTTAAAAATCCTTTCAAAGACATTCCAGAATACAAACAATACAAACCCCTTCCACTAAAGTACCCTAGGCTACGACCCCCCTCAGAAAGATTCTTCGAAAAAAAGAGAAACGAAACGGCAACAATCGCAAAAGGTGCTTCTACACTCCATTAGCTGAGTGCGTCCCAAAAGGTCCCACCAACGACCAACCGTTTTAAAAGGTCTCAAAAAGAACATCTCGACCATAAGGGGCGCTTGCTACAACTACACTAACCCCTGTTACCCCTGGCCTCTCTTTTCCTCCCCCCATCCCCAAGACCCCCCAAAAGCTAGCCACCACTTTTCCTTAAAGCGAAAGCCAGAATCGTGCGGCGCCTGGCAACGACCAAATTTCCGTCCCTAACAAGCTTCCTTTGCCCCCACCCTCCTCTAGCCTACTACTCGAGCTTCCTTCAACCCCTCCTGGCCATGTTACAACATTGCAACTCGAAAGTCATGGAACACGCCATTCCGCCGCCTCTTCTGACGACTTTGCTACATACCTTCTGTGCTTATTCCACCCTAAACCCTAGACACACAAGCCCCCTTCGCTCCACTAGCACCCCTTTTTCGTTTTCCCTGGGGGCAACTATCCCTCCATTCCCCCTTCTCCCCGTAACTGCGCAGTACCTCCTAGCCTACGGCTTGTACTTTGACGATATGTAATACCTGAACCTTGACGACGTCGATCCAACGGTATATTTATATAGTAATTTCCCTGGAGCAACTTCCGTGCGGCGCTAGTAGCTGCAGTAGTAAGATTTACGACTCTGCAAGTCCTAAAGGCGACTTGCTGGCGGGGGTAACTAAAGGCTGATGTGGACGACAGGGTTTCTCACTGAAAGAAAATTGCATTAACAACATTCACCCTAAACGACGTCGCGTTTTACAAAATGCAGGCAATATTTTACCCGACTTTAATAGCGACGTCTCAGCTCAGAGCAAAAACCCACAGAATTGATGTATGTGAGTGGTTTTAGTACTACAACCCACCCAAATTTCTTTTACCACCCACCAGAAGAAACAGGGTCTGAACCCATAAACTACTGACAAAAGCTTCTTTTTTTTGCATGAGCGTGCGTGTGTCGCACACATGGGCCCGAAGGGACAACGACAAGTCTCATTGTTGTCGCTATAACAATAGAAAAAGGCCGTCAAGATTACACCAGGCACAATTATGGAGATTTTTTTCTTCTATTTTTCCTTCTTAGTTTAATTTCTCGGGTGCCAATCCCGCCGCAGGTGCTGCTACCCACTTTCCAATAAAGAAAACGCGAAGAAAATTCTTGAAAATTACGAAAGCTTTCTTTTCTCCCCCATTTTCTCTCTCCCTTTTCTGTCCTTCGCTTTCGGTTATGGAAAGCTGTGAAGAGACGACAATCATCCTCACGCCCGACTCAACGCTCTTCATTTTTTTCGTTATCTTTGCCTCCTCTCCGCTGCTGCTTTTTCTGGGTCGTTCGCTCGAGACTATATACGACACTTCTTTTTTCTCTTTATTTTTTTACTTCGTCACAGAGATGATAGATTCTCTTCAAATTCTTCGCTCCATCGAGCCAGCGACTCGCGATTTCTCTCTTTAACTCTATAGGGCCCGTTTCCTATTACCCTAATAAAAAAGAAATAGCGGGCAGGTGTACACTAGTCTGTCCCCAAAAATAAAACCTATGCGGTAGTGCTAAAAAAAAGAGAAACAAATCATTGCTCTACCAATGGTTGTAATAAAACAGAAAATGCAAGACATTCTTAATCCAAAATGTAAAATAACAGAAGTAGAATTAATCAGAATTAGAAAACTAAGAAGAGAAAAATCTTAATATCGAAATAATTAAAGTTACATTTTTTGTAAATCTAGTATTAACCCTCAAGTTAAAATAAAAATAAATAACAAAACTCAAGTTAATAAATAGGGTTACACTTAACAAATACAAAATTAACTAAATAAAAAATAAACTCAAGTTAATACGAAGAAATTTGATAGAAATTACTTAGTTTTAATAACTGAAGGTTTTTATGGGAAATAACTAAATTTTGCTTATTCTGGCTTATTTTGTATGCAGTAACACGAATTCTCAACTCTTCTCCATCCTGGCGAGGTCAATAAAACATAAATATAAAAAGAAAGAGCAAAGGATCGTGACCTAACATGTTGCTTCGTATATACATGTTGTTTAACTCCGCCCACAACGTCAACCCCCTAAAAGCCCTGAGGGGCCCAATAGTTCTAAGCCAGGTGTTAGGGGCGTGGCAGATTGAATCGATGTTTACTTCCAGCCTTCCCTTTTCCTATGAATTTTTGTCTGATTTTTTCTTTTACCTCGCAGTCGAACAAGAATCGGAGCTGAATGTATCCAAATTGCAAATTTTTTTGATCCTGCGTTTCTATAGAAAGCCAATGAAAAAGCGCTTCTGGAAGGATATAACGAGTTCAAAACTGAAATGAAATGAAAGACGAAAAATAAGGGAAAAAAAGAACGACACTTCAATCAATGTCTGACATTATGCGAGATATTGCACAGCACAGAATTGACTGACTCGTGCTCATCAATAAACTCATCTAACCCTTCTTTCACGAGCCTAATACATCCAATTCCTGCTAAGCATTACCCCCTTTTACCCGCTCCACGCCCCGCTTTTANCCCCCCCCCCCGCTAAATCGATGCTTATATCCCTCGCGAGATGAAGATGTATCGCAACTTACCGTAAGTAGAGTAAACAGACGAGTGCGTGCAGAAGGATATTGGTGAGATGATAGCCAGCTGGTTCCAACTGATGAAGCCAATAATTGAAGCGAAACGTCAGAACACACAATGGCCGGTACGATTTATGGCTTTGCTCCTAGAAATACAGCCCACACCACGAAAAAGGGAAGAGGACAATTAGATCTATGGCTTTCCAACATGTTGCAAAGTTTCCCATATTGGAAAAAAACTCGACTTTTCCCTTAGGAAAATAAAATAAAAAGTAAGGCAAAAGGAAACAATAACATTCAAATATTAGGCACATTTCTGATCCAATACGAAGATTGTTTTAACTGCGGCCAGGCAAGCGTCCAAGAAAGGAACAACAAATACTTCTTGTGCTTTTCCTGGTGAATATCTCCCAACAATCGCGCTTCATCACGTACGCGCCACAAAAGAAACACGTACCCAACAGCCCATCAAGCCTCTCCACGCAGACATACAACGCAGTTATATCCCTTACAAACTGCAGTTCAGCTTGGGACCAGACGCGACCTGCTCCGTTTCCACATCTTTGAAGTAATACGAGCTCTAAATTAATTCTTATCGTCCTCTCTTTAGCCTGTTGTTGATCTGTCCTCCATTTTGCCAAACAAACCTTTTTTCAAACAAGAGCAACATTTCTGAACCGGGTGACGTCATCCAATCTGGCCATTGGACCTCAACTGGCGTCACCCAAACTTTTCCTAGAAGCAGAACTAGCGAGAGATTAAACGCGAGAGATAGAGAGAAAAAAAAAAGAAAATCTTTGGCTTTTCGGGAGGTAAAAAGTAAGAAGAAAGGAAGCTATTTATCTATTAATATCACGTACCTCCCAGTACTTTGTCTAGTGTTTCTTTGCTAGTCACGTTGCCGAGTCCAAGCAACTAAGGCAACCGCGAAGTTCTCGCTTGATTTTTTCTCGTTTCGTTACTTATTCTTCTTTTCTCTTCGGAAATCTAGTGTATTGCTTGTATAGACCGCTCGGCAGCTTTTGCTTGACCTTTTCTCGACTCATCTTTTTCCTTTAAAACCCCTGGGAAAAAAATACAGAATTTTTTTTTTAAGGCAAGCGTAGTTGTTGTATATCTCTCTTAGGTGCGGTGAAACGAGCTAATCAAACTTTTAAGTTTGGGGAAACCAACGTTTCCCCTGGTTTCTTTAGGCGTCTACAGTCCAACCATCATGGATTAAAGCTTTCCTCTTGATGAGCTAGCGTCCTGTTACGTTTACGATTCTTTCCTTGGCTCCTTTTAGAACTCTCCTTGACTATGTTTTTAAGAACGAGAACTAACTGCTTAAAACGACGAATTACTGACGACGTAGAGGGGTTTTAATTCCACAAAGTACCGGGAGAGCCCGTATATCGTCAAAAAACGTTCGTCACGAGCTTGAAACACGCAAATAGAAGCCGGATTGCGTGCCAGCAAGTAAACCGAACGAGTACTATCAGACATCAGGTCGTAAATACCCAACTATGTGTATTTCCTGCAAGATACCTCTCGTGGATTGCATGCGAAGACCTTTCCTCTAGAGTCACAAACCCTCCCGAAACACAAGGTACTGGTAGAAGATGGTCTTTTTCACTTTTTAGGGATTCGAAAACAAAAGGTCGTCCATACCAAGCGAGTTGCAGTGTGTGTGTTGCAGCTGGTATTGAGCGAATTGAAGGCGAGCCAGCGACTTTTCTGCAGTGTGACGAGCAACCCAGAGAAAGAGGAGGAGGGGGAATGGGGAGAGAAAAAAGTCAAGAGGAGGGAGATCTATAACCTGGCAGCCAAGCTAACAAATGATGCTGATTAGTTTGCTCCGCAAACTCGAGGTCGATATTCATCTCGACTTGCTTGCGAGTACAAGAATGTCAACATTTGTCATCTGACATTGACTTTTGTCGTCATTTTTCTCAATTTCTCGGCCACTTTCTGAAGCTTCGCTCCCAAACTGGCTCGAAACACGACAAAAGACTATAACAATATCCTTTACTTTTATTGCTCAAAAAACCTTTTGTAAACTTTTTCCCCTTCTGGGTAATCTTAAAGGAAAGAATAGAAGCTGTATTGTGCACATCCAATGTCGTCATAACGCTACATAAATACACTTGACGAAAAAACAGTCTCAAACCGAATTTTCCCCAGCTACTTTAATTAACGATGAAAAGGACAAAAACCGATGTATTTCTCGCCGGACTCGTAGTGTTACTCCGGCTTGCTTGTTCCCCTCGCAGGCCCTTCTATCGCGCACCAATAGACACCCGTGCAATATTCAATGTCGCGGGACTGTTTTCCCTCGTAACGGCTCACACAGAAAAGCGGTTTCCCTCAGCCAGGAGTTATAGCATTACTCCGGCTTGCTTGTTCGCTCACACACGGTCCTTCAAGGAACCAATCGAAATTTCAGTGTTGGGGGACTGTCTGCCCCGTCAAGGCTCGCCGGACTACCGCTACGAGCCCGGTCAGCTTCCATAGCCAAAAACCCCGTTGCTTTCCTACAGGACTCGCAAATGACTTTTTTCGTCTGCACCAACAGGAGGTGACGTCATAATAACGAATTCTGAACCCCACGCTTAGGGTCATGCAAAGGAACCGTTAGGCAAACGACAAGCAGTGACAGCAATAACAAAATCACGTTATCCAAACAACCGAGAACCCCCGCTGAGCCTCAAGAGGAAAAGAACGCCATAATGGATAAAAAAAAAGTATAGCTAGCGAAGTCAATTACGATTATGCTTTTCACCCTCTCCTTCCCCTTTTCCCCCTCTCAGCGGAGGGTAAAAATCTCCCGTCAAACAGAATATCATACGTCGTGCGTGCGTACCCAATTTTCTTTTCTCTTTCTCTCTTTCGCTTCTAAAGGGACACACACAGCAATCTACTAGCCTTTACAACGAAAGCCTTTGTCCCCGAAACTCGCAGGAAATCCCCCGACAAAAAAAAGAAAAGAAAAAAATTCTGAGAGCAAACGGTAGTTACAGGTATATTAGACGTCTATGGATTTCCTTTAGCTCCATACACCATGTCCGCTATGTAGCGCGGCCCAATATGACCAATAGGAAATCACCATAACAATAAAAGCTAAAAGGCAAGAAAAAGCGGGACAAAAAGCGTCCTGATCGACCCACAGTTAATTTAGCAGGCAACCAAATTCCCAACTCTCTATAGAGCAAATAGAAAAAAAAATATTCCCTCTGCAAATTGCGCTAAAATCAGTAGAAAACCTGGGTGGGGGCAGAAATGCCACGTCTGCACCAATTCCCTTGTATCTGGCAACCATTACTGCGAGCCAAACCCGGGAAACCGAATAGCATAAGCTGTTCATCTTGTCGCTCGGAGTTTGTGGGGAAAGCAAATACGATTAATTTCCCCGAGTGTTGCTGCCTGTGTCCTCTCTTCTCTGTTCTCTCGCTCTCCCTCGTTCTATAGAGCCTTGCCATTATTAAGCAGGTCTGTTGTAATATCCTCCTTGGGTAAGCAGAAATACAAGAAGCAGAAAAAAAGGAGAAACGGCAATGCCAGTAGCAGCAGTCGAGCATATAGAAACTGGGTGTCTGGTTAATTAGATTTTGCCTTCAACAATGTTGCATGAGAATTGGGCGATTGTCTGCATGTGTGTGTTCTCCGTACAGGAGAATTGCATTCTCATTAAAACCAAAGTTTTCCTAATTTTTCTCTCCACGTTTTAGCTATGTGTGTAAGTTCCTCAGTTATTGGTACTTTTACCTCTTAAAAAGAAAAACAAACAAAGAAGAAACAGAAAAGCACCTTGAGAGTTTAATATGAATTGAGGAGAAAAGAAAAAACGTGCTGTCAACTCGAATTTCCCACTTAACAAGTCACGAATCAATTTGCAAAACTCCCAGCAAACACTAGAATGTATCTCGAAAGCACACGGCACAGGGAACAGGAACAGACGGTTGCTATTCCATCTTTTCTAATCCGATTCCTTGTCACCCACCAGCCCAAACAGCAAGCTAGGCAGCGAGCCTTGGCTTAGGCATCCGGCCGCCATCTTGTCTACTTTCCCGCCAAAAAGTAACCATGCCGTGGCGTGGGTTAAGGGCTTAGAGTCCCCCTTAGCGTTCGCCTTAGCACTCACAAGAAAATATTGAAACTTTCAATCTATTACTCAACTTGAAAAACTCATTCTTCTTCTTCCCACCCATACACTCTTTGTCAACTTCTTTTTCCTTTTTTTTTAAATTTGAAAAACCAAGAAAAGGGATCTATCCAAAGACTTTACGGGACTTCTACCATACGTCAATAAGCTATTTGGTGACAGCTTCCTAGGGGTACTCATTTTTCCTTTTATTTTCGTCCTTTTTTAGGGCGAGATGGACCCTAAAAGCTAGTCTCTTCTCCTCTCGACTGTTCCTGGGCTTGCTCTATCGTCATTAAATTTAATGCGAGGCGACTGCCAAGAGAAGCTGAGATCTCTTCCTCGTGCTCTCTTTGCCATCTGAAAACCTCTGCGGAATTCGCCCGCCAGAGGGCCCGATTCCCATCGCAATTTCCTGAACGATCAAAGACTCTCCCTAATTTTAAACTACCAAAAGTGTCCCTAGGGTGAGCTGTGTAACGTCAAAAAACAACCCTCTCTCCCTCTCACTTTCATTCTGTCTCTCCCCCCCCCCCCCCAGCGGAATGTGGTACCCGTTTAAAAGCATTCCTGTTTTTGAGGGCGAAACCTCCTTTGTGCCGAAACAACTTACGCAAAGTATCACAAGAGTCCCTTAACCTTCAGTTCTAGGTTAAATCCATAAACTTGCTGGTACATAGCAGGGGGCCGTCCCCATATGGAAACCCCCCGTTTTATAGCTTGGGGAAACTTTACCCCCCTTTCTGCCTCCTGCTGGCTAGAAATTGGATGATAAGCTGTAGGCGTCACGCTAAATGGGCTTTTGCTTCTTAAGCATAAAAGAACACCCCAAGGTAAGAACACGGGAAAACCCCAAAAGCAGAAAAAATATACATCTCAACAAACTGCGAAGCAGCAATCCTTCGCAATAATATCCCGGTACCCAGCCGAAAACAAGTTTCCTACAACCTTGATTCTCTCAACAACGCAACGAACAACAACCAACCCCAAAGCAGGAGTGTCAAGGCATAGTTCAATAAGCTAGTGTTCCTCAGTCCTGTATGTATTTGCGTGTGTTGTGTTTGTGTGTGTATTTGGTATAACACTGGCACTGCTAAAGCTCAAGCTCAAGGGAGGCTAAAGGAGGCAAAAGTCACGTTATTCTCGGCAAGCGCTTCTTTACTGCACTGATTAGAAAATCAATTCCCGCCTCGGCCGCTCCTCGGAAGCCACCGCCGCGCCAACTCCAAAACTTAAACTTATTAAAAAAATGGGAAACGAAGAAAAGGGGGTTTCAAGACGGACCTAAGTTTTTACTCTGTTAGTTTCCCCGTTGTCGTATTGTTGCAGCAATACGACATTCACGCCCACGGTTGCCCGCCGTTTGGTGGCGCTAGCGTCACCAACGTACCCAGTCGAGTCAGAAATAATTTACGAGCTGCTCTTTGAGCTCGCGTTTTCCACCTCAGTGCTAAGAATGTAATTAAGAGCGTTCTCCCCCCCCTCCAGCCCACCAAATAGCTCTGCACCTGCCATGTATCTCTGTCACGTAAAGGAAACCCTTGATATCCGGACTGCGAGATACTGTACGTGCACAACTTCTCCCAACCCCAATATTACTCCCAAGCAAAACGCCCCAAATCCCAAATTTAAATAACTCGAAAACGCGGAAATTGTTTTCTTATTGTTTTCTGGAGGAAAAAAAAGAAACTGCGAAGTCATTTCCGTAGCCTCTTGAAGTAATATATTCCGCACCTTCTTTTTCTACCCTTCACACATTTTTAGAAAGAAAAAGAAAAGGGAAAAAAAGGAAAATTGCAAGATTTCTGTTTTCTTGAACTATGTAACCTTCAGACGAACCTAACCTAGCAACGCTTTTGGCCTATAGTGTAAAGCTGTAGAAGGTATCGGTACCACGTCAACCAATCAACAGACCTGTTTTGCAGTAGTCAAGGTAGCTTTAAACCAACTTGTGGGTAAAATTTCCACTCTTGGAGTTGACTGAACTTAGTAATGCAATAGCAGCAATTCTTTCTTTCTTTTTTTTTTACTTTATCGCTTGGGCTAATACACTTGTCATTCCCCGTAACTCACTTGGATTTTAAGAAGCAGCAACAAAGTTTACTTTGAAATCGTTTTAACAAAACTGCTTAGCTTTCCCCAAATAAGAAGCTCACGCGGTACAAATAGGACGTAAATGAAGCTTATGTCTTCTTCTGTAAGAAAAATCTTCTGCAGTAAATCTGAATGCATACGAAATTCCTTTTGCTGAATATTTCATTACAGAAAGTTCAGTGCTGCTGAGGTTCAAAGATAAAAAACCCCGACCAGGCCAAGATTCTGCCTTGAAAGTCTTAAAAAAATCCTAGTCTGCTTCACTTTGAAAATGATTTCCTTCGTTTCGGTCCTTTAGCCTTCTTAGAATCCACTCCAGACACTTAAGTCTGACGTTGGTTTTTTAGAAACGTCCAGATTACAAGCCAACAAAGTACCCCCCCCCCCCAAAAAGGACCAGCATCCTCGTGATTGTAAAATTACTGTGTATTGCTACGCCCACTTAATTTAAGAGAAATTCCAAGGAAACGGATAGTACACATCGCAAAGAAATACTCCCATCGCTGTCTCATTTGCCTTGTAACTTGTGTTCTGCCTCGTAACTGGTATCGATCCATCTCTGGTCTATTCTATTTTTAGGTTTTCTTCCCTTGAGTTTCTAAATTGGATCTCGACTCAACAGGAGAAGAAATAAGCATGGCCCAAGAGCCTAAATATCAACAAAATATCCAGGAACAAATACCCGATTTCTGCCCCCGATAGGTAGTAATACGACTCCCGATCTAACCATCAAGGCAAATGCGAGCCCTGTGCAGTGTTTTTTATTTACTTTTCCTCATGGCCAAAGAGCCTTCAATAACACGTCCGAAAATTTTCCATTTTCTGCCAATAACATTTCTGGGCTCGCCTGGACTCGCGGGATTCACCCACCGAACGATGAGCTTCGATTTTGGATATGAGTACGTGGAGTATATATCCTGTGGCCGGTCCTCCTTTTCCCCAGACAGAAAACGAGCGAAGCAGAAGACGATGGAGAAGAAGAACCAAGTTGCTGAAACTTAGGCGGGTAAAACTAAGGCAGCCCCTCGGCTTCCTCCCCGGGACAGAAATAAAATTTATGTAAGTCCAGTCTTCGGAAGCCAGTAGTGCCAATACTCTTGGGAGTAGCAGGCCGTAACGAACAATGCAATGGGCTTTTGGTAGTGACTTTTGCTTTTCGTTCTCTTTTCGCTTGTTCTTTTCTTTTTTTCTTCGGACCTTTTTACCCCCCATCCTCACTAGCTCGTAAAAGACAATTGAGTCACGAAGCCTTTAGCTTCGCAGCACCCCAAGACTTGTGCTTATTGAGGATGTTCCGAACAGAAGATTTCTCACTTTCCAACAACTATAAGAATCGACAACTGTTTTCTTTCCTCTCCTGTTTTTCCCTCTGCTCCTTCAACTAAGAAGCGCTGATAGAAATCAAGAGCGCTAGTATAACACAATGGGGGGGGGGGGGATTTTTCGAACATTTGCTTGCTGGAATTAAATCCTCCCCTAAAAGTTCCTAAGAGTGACGCCAAGCCCCGAAGATTTCGATTTGTGTTTGTAATGTGTGCGCTCGGCTGAACCACAAGTGATGGCATGGGTCAACGCCTCTGGAAAAGCGAGTTGGAAACTCATCTGCTAGTTGATCCCCACCCACCCCACGCATGAATAAAAACCAATGCAGGGTCATTAAGGCAGCTCTGCACACACGTAACAGCGATCGATCTCAATATACCGTCTATATACTATCTACAAGCGAGAAAGCAAAAAGCACAGAAGGATCGATGCTTACGAGCTTTTTACGTAACGGGCGCACACCAGCAGGGATCCCCCCCCAAAAAAAAAATTCCAAATCCATATGACTATGGATTCACAAACAAAAACTAGCTTGTCTGGGCCCTCTTCTCCTTCTCTTGTCGGCACTTGAAGACCCTTCATACTCCTCCTTTCCTTACCCTTTTGCAAAAGTTTTCCGAAAAAGAACCAAATTTCACGTTCCAGAAACTTTTCGATGCTTTCCTAAATCGAGCTTGTGGGAGCTAATAAGCGTCTCCGAGCCTAGATGGCGTCATTTATGGTTCCTAGCCCCGCCCCTTTTGTGGAAGTTTGAAGAGGCAGAAATACGATACTGTGACAGCGAACGATTTGAGAAGGGGTAATTGCAGGGTTATGCTATTATAGCCGTTTTAAGACCCCAAATAAGCGAAAAGTCACGCTTGGAGAAGCTATTCCGGGCAACCGTTCTTTCCCCCCAGCCTTGGACAAACTCAACACATTCTGATTGGTGCAGCTCATTTCTGCCTCTAGTTTGACATGCCTCACATGCTGCTGCCATAGTGACCTCTCGAGGAAGATGTGCGTGTATTATTGGCTTGATTTTTCGTTCCCTATATATCGAGAGAGTGGGGGCGAAGCCTTGTCAACAACAACTAACAAACTCTGTATAGCTTATCAAGCTGCGACAGCATTTCTACTGCCTTTCTGCTCCGTAATTTTCGTCTGTCTTTTTTCCTTCCCTTTACCGAGCAAGAAAGGTCCACAATTGCGACCGGGACATAATTTCTGCGGTGCTTTCTTTAACGCGTGACGACATATAATACCAATTTTACGGCTACTAACAGTCTTGTTTTGGGTCATGAAAAATTTCAGCCCGTTAAGCGCAAGCTTGGGTGCCATTTACGGTTCCTAACGCTAACTATCGCCAATCGCAAGCACGTCAGGGGAAAAGAAAAAAGAAAGAAAGGGTAAAAATGCCCCGAAAAACCCTTTCCTACTATCCACCAACTCCCCAAAAACAAAGAAAGAGCAAAAACAATGAAAAGTGCGCCCACGTGTCCATCTCAAGTCGTTTCGGGTTTCGCAAGAAGAAATCTAGCTAAACGGCACAGATTAACGAGATAAATCCCTTCAATCTACCTCTTTCTCTCTCTTTCTTTAATTTGAGAACACAAAATCGGGTACTTTGAGCCCTTTGGAAGACAATGCAAAGTATCACCAAGCATCCCAAAGTTCAACTTGACATTAGATCTCTCTTTTTCTGTCACGTGTCAAGCAGAAACGTTAGCGAGAGCGGAGGGCGCCAGACAAAAAATCAATGTTCCCAACCTAAAACTAAATACCAGCAGACAAAGTGTTGTTGGTAACACTCGGCTCGACACTTGAAGCCAGCGGAGTTTCCCAAAAGTCGGCTTCAATTTGATTAACCTACAATTTAGCTCAAACGTCACACAACTCCTGGCAAATAAAGTAAATATCACTCCAGCAGGAAAAGAAAAAAAGCGAAACAGAAGAAACTTGGCAAAAGAGCTTGGGACATTCTGGGAAACCTGGCAAATTCCCTGCAAGTAATAGCTTGGAACCAACTTTGAAATCTGCAGAAAGTAAAAAAAAAAAACTTTTCCATTTTTTCCAATTTTGAAGTGACATAACGAAACTTCGAGATATTGCTCTACTCAAACATAAAATATGCTATTACTGAGAAAATTACTGTAAGAAGTTTTGCTAATTTAACGAAAGGAACTAGCTTAACATCGTCCGTACAGTAATGTTTCCCGCCAAAAACCAGGCCAATCCCTTCAGTGCTTAACTACTTAAAAAAATACTGTAAAAAATGCCATCGTACACTAAAAGTACCCTAACAAGGCATCTTTAGCACAGAAACATCTCATTTTCTTACAGAACTTAAGACAATCCGAAAAGCCCTTTTAAGCTAATTAAACTTCAAAGGAAAACCGCAGAACGAAGCCTTGTTCTGCCTTTGTCAAACCTCCTATTTCCCGTCTGCCACCGTTAGCTCTTCCATCTTCTTACTTTTTTACTCCCTATCTCTCTTACATGGTGGGAAGAAAACTAGAAAGACTATGCGGACCTCGCTTGAGCTGTAGTGGTGGCCATGCTGCTCCATTGTCTTCATTGTCTCCGGGGAAATTGGCCATTCAAAATGCCCCCTTTTAGCACAGCAACAGCAGCTCTCTCTCTCTTGCTCTCCTCTCAGCTAAAAACCCCAACATTTGCTCTCTTCCTCCAACTCCAGAACTTTTCTCAAGGAATCATCCCTGTCTTCCGCTGCTCACGACTTGGGGGGCTTTTGCTGTTAGTTCTAGTAGAACATGAAAACGAAGACCAAGCAACATGATTTTTCTTTACGTTCCTTTCCGTTCTCATATCCAAAAAGTTGAACCTTTTGTTCTGAAGGGCGACAGACTGGTGCTGTCCAAAACGCCAAGTAACGCTTGTCATCTCCACTACCAACCCTACTATTGTTTCTGAAAAATAGGATGACAGTAACAACAGTACTAATTAATAACAGTAACAAATCCTAATACTAATAATTACAACATAAACAAATACTATCCTTACAATCCAATTTTGCTTTGGCACTACGTAATATTTCCCGGTCCAGTACTGCTGTTGTATATCTCTTGTTGTTACTGTCGTAGTTATTTGTTATATCTCTTCTTGGGGCAGATTTTTAGATCTGCTTCTGCCCCTGCGGCCCCCGCAGATGAGTTTCCCGATCTGTTTGTCAACTCGAGCGTCTCCTTAAGCTGTACTTGCAAGACTTTGTGGGGTCAAGGAGAATAGCAATCGCAAAAGAAAGAAGCTACGGAAGCAAAAGACGTGGACTACAAGGTTCTATACATGTCTCTTCAAATAAATAAAAGACCCAACTAAATGGGGCTTGCAGCTTATTTGTTTAGCTAAGTTGCTTGCTCTTACGCGACTTTTGTGCTTACAATAAAAATACAGAAAAACGGTGGCTGAAACCATACAAGTCAGCTTGTTTGCATAAGGGACTAGTTTTCCATGTTAAGCAGTTAAGGATAACTGGAATATTGTACATCTTCTAAAGAACTGGGGGAAGTTTCTCGTCAGCAAAATAAAAAACAAAATGTCCTCTTTCCAAGACATAAAAACCTTTTAAGAAGCTTATGTAGAGTAAAAAATCCTGCAATTTAGCCTATTTCATCAACAAATCTTATCTCAGACAGGATATACAAGTAGATTTAACTCAATGCTTAATTTAAAGTAAGTTTTTTTTTAGTTCAATCGGTCTGAGCTAAGCTCGTTGCCGTACAGATACATGGAGTGTAGGTGCTAATAAGTTCTTAGTTATTTAATGTCCAATAACAGTTATTTATTTAAATTAAGTTTTAGCTTTTAAAGTCAACTTAAATTATCTACAATACTTTTTTGTTCAAGTCTGTACTTAAATACAAGCTACATTGTATTTTTAATGCTATTGAAAAATGTACCTTAATTTGTAACAAAATTCCATACTCAAACAAACAACAAAGAACACTCAAAACGCGTTCCCCGCCCCCAACGGGTTGTCCTTGCCTAGCAGTAAGCAAAGACGCCGCAACGGCAAAGAAACCCCGGTTCACTGTTCAGAAACGCGAATGGAGACAGGAATAGGCAGCGTGCCGCATGGCAATTTAGCGAATGTTTTTGACGGGACAATTAGCGTTTAGACAAAGAACATACGCTCACTTACTTTGCTCATCTTAAAATTCATGGCAAAACAAACAAGAAACCTTAGCGTATAATTTATGCCTATGAAAGACACGTTGTAATGGCAAAAAACGGCAAAATAGTCAAGAAATGCGACTTCAACCCAGAAATTGCCCCAAGGTTAACCGTACCACAGAACTCGGAAACCGTAAAACTTGCAACCCGCCAAGGGGAACCGCAGGAACCGAAGAATGCATTATAAACCATGTTTACTTTTTAACGACGCTTTGGCGGTCTAATCAAATAAACAGGACACTTAACAACCCTATAACTGGAATTTTCACCCCCTCTTGACAGACTCCCCTTCCGTTTTGCTACAATTATTGTTTAAGCTATCATAACAAGCACAAGAAAAGCGCCCATGTGCAAAACTTTAAGAGGGTAACTAGATGTGATTTCCACGGATTTTAGTTTGCGTGAAACTAGAAAATTCCCACCCCAAACTTCCCACGCTGCCTTCAACACTTTCAAAGGTCTTGCAAAGCTATGGTGTTAACCCTAACGATCTGCCTACAAAAGCGGCTAATTGCTACTTTGCGCCAAACCATGTCGTTGAAAGGATTTCTCCCAAAGTCTCATTTCCTTTTAAACACAAAATAAACCTCCCCTTGGGAGAAAGAAGCCCAGCAGCAAGCTTCACCTGCTCCATAATACAGGACGCGCCATTTTTGCGGAATTTAACACAATTTCTGCCGTGTTTTAAACTTCTATTACTATATATCTAACGCTCGATTATTTTTCTTTCATTAAATGATTACTGCAGAGTTAACATTTATTACTGCATACCTTAGCTCGATTACTGGGAACTAAACGTACGTTTAATGCAGATTTTAAGTTTTCGATCACGGCAGCAATAAAGCTTCAATTACTGTAGACACTGAAGTCCCGATTACAGAAACGAAACACTCGTCACTGCAGACCATAAACGTTCGACTACGCAAGGAAGAGTATGGAATTTCTGCAGAAATAATCGACAAACACCAACTGAACGCCTGATTTTCTAGGCAAAGAGTTCATTACCTCTCTACAAAACGTTCCATTAACTGGAATGTTGCCCTGTTTGCTACTGAATAAATTTCTGCTCCACAAAACCGCATAAACTTGGCTATTTTTGACACCAATGTCCTCCAAATCTTTCAAATTCTAGCTATGAATGGGTCCCATTGGGAGACCCCAACAAATAGTCAAGAAAAAAAAGGAAAAATCTATATTGATGCGCTCACACGTTCCAAGACGCCAAATTCTTCCCATTTCTGTCCCTCTACAAGGCACCGAAAAAAAATCTCTTTTGGCGTCGTAAGAGATTTCCTCCGAAATTCCGCAAGAGCAGCGAGGCTTTAACTTTGGGAAAGCTTTGCTGCGCTCCACAGAACACTAATCGCGTCCGGCAATCCAATACAGAAAGCCTTCCCAAAAGCATCGCTTTCAATATATAAAGGCTGCCCCGCGCGACCTTAACAAACTACAACCAACAACCAACTCCTGCAGAATCACCATCACAACAACTACAAGCTACCTAATTCCTCACCCCAAAACATCGCCCTATCTCTCTCTCTCTCTCTTATCTCTCCGTTCCTTTCTCTTTAAACAATATTTAAGTTATTTTCCCTTCCGGGGAAAGATAACTTGGGAAATCTATTCACGGCTGGTCCCAGTTAAATGAAAAGCTGGTTTTGCTCCCCAAAACTCAAAACCAGGGGGCCATCCTGTACCCTTCTTACTCTAAAGTTGTGTTCGTGCCCGGAAACATAAACTCTCCGAAGTAAAACTGACTATACTCCGTGGAAACTTGGCGAGACACTGAGAGAAGCAAAACCCATACCCCCAGCTTGAACCAAAGTTCACACAGTCTATAAACACACGCATATTGCATATTACGTTGGCCATGCCCAAGTACGTCGTAAACTGCTCAAACCTCATTCCGACACTCTCTGAGGCGACAGTCGATTCCCCCATCTTTAGTTCTCTCCCCACCCCCTAAAAAATGGCAAACATAAACATTTACAAAAATAAATAGTAAACAAATCAATAAATCGGATGATAAAAGTTCTTCCTTCTGTATACTATTGAAACAGCAGTGAACTTTGAAAGCTTAGAATTTCGCAACCCTTGAAAACCCCCCACAACCCCTGAAAGACAGTCCTGATGGGCTGTCGAGCTCAATTGCTACTCGTTAACTATCAAAATTGACTGTTCTTGCCTCCATCTCCGCCTGGTCCGTGTTCTGCTTCAATTCTGACGAAATAAAGAATCGTCAAAGACAGTTTTTTCCCTTTTCTTCTGCTTCTTCTTCAACTCGTCTAGGGTGGCTGGAGCTCGTGAGTGGTCATTCTAAATTTTTCTTCTTTTTTTAAGGGGGGTGGGAGGGAGAAGATAACCGTAAAAGGGAGCGACATAGATAAAAGATGTCGAATTGCCGACTCCAAAGCGTAAGAGAGAAAGAGACAGCGAGAGAGGAAAAGGAAAAAGTAAGGGAAAAAAGGAGGAAGAAATGTATTTCTTTCTACCTTGACTAAGAGCGTTCCCCAAAAGTCGTTGAAGAACAAGTTGGCAATGGGCGTGTGTGGCCTCAAATCCTTGTTATCTTTGATGGCGCTGATGTCGTCAAACACGAATCCGCACTGCAGAGCGTTCCAATACACTGTCAAACTCACGAAGGCCAAAACTATCGCCTGCACTGTCCACGATGAGCCAGACATGTTGATGGCCTTCTGCTGCTGCAGTGATCCGCCGCCCGGTGACAAACCTGTTGAATGACACCCAGGTACATGTCCCAAAAAGAAACAAAATCAGTCTTCAAACTCTTCCAATTTAGTAAATTTCGATAACAGAATGTCTAAGGAAATACATTTCTGCAGAAATAGACGTGCATTTGTATTATCAGAGGAGTCTGTTTCCTGCAAGATCCTTTTACTTTGCGGGTACATTTCTGCAGTAAAAGTTTCAAAAATACCTTTCTGCAGAAAAACTTTCACATGTATTTCTGCAAGAATGTAGAAATACATGTCTACGGGAAACGCAATTACTGCAGAAAGTTTTCATACATTTTGTCAAGAGTACAATTTGACAACGTTTCTGCAGAAATACTCCAGAAAAAAGTTTATGTAGAAAGACTGTTTGCAGAAATATATTTCTGCGGAATTATATTGACACTCCTGCAGCACATTTCTGCAGAACATTGACAAACTTATCGGCGAAAAAGTTTTCGTAGATACATATTATTGCAGAAATATCCGAAACCTTTTGTGTGGGTTACTTATGGTAAACATGCAGACGTCTATATTTCTGCCAGACATTACAAATAAATAAAAAAATTGCTTAAGATATTTGAAATGTTCAAGCTCCGTTCCCACCTAAGAATATTTTAAAAAGCTGTTGCCACTCTCAAAAAATAAATCCTGCTCTCCAGCAATCCAGTTTAAATAGCACCACTTTCTGCACTTTAGTATTTCTGCACCATAATTCTGTTTGCTAGAAGCTTAAAGTGTTCTCTCAAGTCACTGCAAAACTTGGGCCTGAAGCATCTTTCCAAAAACCACCTATGCTTCAGCACCTCTGCTCTTCTCCACTAGGATGAAAACCTCGCAGGCATACAGACTGAATGCAAAAGCAATGGCATTTCTGCCACAAACTTCCGATTTTCCTTGAAGGAAGCCTTAGAAAATGTCCGTTTTGCAAGCAAATACGAGTAATACACAAACTCGCATGGATAAGGAGCGATTTAGAGAACTCGGTTAGACGTCGGGGTTCAAACTGAAGCTGTTGGTGCGACTACTGGTTTAGTTAAAGGCGAAAGTTGACTAATCGAAACTTTTGATGCTGGCTAAGGGCTCCGCCGATTCCCGGGGTGGCGGCGTCGCACACCGGTGGCCGCCTCGACGCCTGCGCTTTGAAACCGCGTTCTTTCTACGGGGCGGGGGGGGGGGCGTTTTGGACNGGGGGCGTTTTGGACGCTTGCTTTGTGCTCTTACACTTGCTTGTCGACCGACGTGTTGATTGACCCGTGCTTGTCCTGCATGCTCGACCACGCCCGCGTTTATCTGCCCCATTTTTCGCGGCCATCCCCACAAACCCTTACCTTTCCTTATTTTTTCTTTCTTTTCCCCTCCTGGCCCTCTACCTACGCATTTCTACCTCTGCACATGATTTCTCTTTATTTCTTTCCAATCTAAAGCTTATAACAAAAGCGTCCCGAGCTTCAAATTTCTAATTCCCTGTCCATATTTCCCTTCTGAGAGCACTTTGAATAATACTGGGCTTTTGGTTTACTTTTCTCTTTGATAAAAATAAATCGTTCTGTATAACCAGAAATAATCTTCACGGGTTTATTAACAAGGAATCATACTTAGTGAAATAAAGGGAAAGAAAAAATCCACTTTCCAATGCCCCCCCCCAAAAAAAAAATAAATAAAACGGAACGCAGTAATCTTCAGGAAGGAAAGGGAATTAGCTAATAACCTCTTGCTTATAAGTATGAAGTTGGGTAGCTAAAGCCACGCCCACTTAACTCAAAGCAAGGCTACTTTTAGAGGGATACCCCCCCCCCCCCAGGAACTTTTGCTCCGCAGCAATTTCTTGAAACTCGGCTTGTTTCTTTTTGTCTTATTTCATTTGTTGTTTTCAAAACGAAAAGAGAAAAAGAAACTCGGGAGAAATCCAGAACTTGCTTTGCATCTACTTGCTTTGCATAACCCAAAGTCCCTTGTTGTATATGTATACATTTTTGTGGCGTGCGGGTGTGTGGCTCCGGGGCTTGAGTGACTTTGGGGAAATAAAAAAATCGAAATAAACAAAAATATTACCCTCACACACACACAACCAAAAAGAAAGAACAGAAAAACAACATCCAATTTCCCAGATTAATTTTTCTCTGATGCACTCAACTGCGCTGGAGCCATATTGATTAAAATTAGGTCTCGGGCCCATCTTTTTTATATGCCAGTGTTTTTCCTTCTTTCTCTTCTTCGAGTGGCGCAAAACGAAAAACGAGAAACGAAAAGAAAACCAGGCTGGGATATAAAAAAGAATCACAGAGAAGGCGTAATAAAAGTAACCGAAGGGTCTTTGGGTGTTAAAAAATAAGTTGCCAAGAGGAGGAAGGGGAGGGGAAAGCAAAAAAAAAAAAAAAACCACAGCAATTCAGTGGGCAAAGAGATGGAGGCGAAGAGATGGGACGCATAAAAAGAAGAAAAAAGAAAATACAGAAAAAAGGCAATTCGGACTATGGGCCTATCGCTGAATTTCTCGAAGCTGAAACGAAGTAATAGCTCATGCTCATCAAGTCCACCCAAGCATATACACGTTTATGTCGCTATAAGGAAGGGAGGAAGAGAGAGGGACAGAAATAGTCAAAATTAAGCGTGTGTAAAAAAGGCCTTAAGGGCTTTTTTGTATGATACGGAAACGCCCACAGTTATTGCTTCCTACATGCTCCAACAGCTCTGCAAAGTTGTGATTTATCGGTGTTAATCAAATTGCTGCGCGAACGGAATAATCCGATGGTTCGCTAAGTTCTCAGCCACTAACGCATATTGCTGCATAAACACTCATTACTGCATAACTATACGTATTTATGCAGGGACATGCTTACTCGGCTACCATTGCTTACTCTTTCGGAGCAATTGGAGGGTACTTTGCAAGGTATCGCAGAGATAGTCTGATTTCAATTACACTGCCAGAGAACTTATTTGCGAGATGTTTAGAGAAATAGGCAACTTGCCGTACATAAATACGTACATTACTTCGAGAACCTCATAACCTTTCCGGCACTAATAATGAAGCGTTCCATAAACGATCCAGTTCTGCAGAAATACGAATTTTACTGCAGCTAAAATTAATATTGTGGAAGAAATCATAAAAATTACTCTCTATTTATATGAAAACCCGCAGAGAAGTTATACAATGTCAAGAATATAAGATGTTACTGCTGAAATAATTACTGCCGAACTAATGTGCATTATTGTCTTTTTTCATTTAGCAAAAGCTCTAAGATGTCGCAGCAATAATAAAATAATTCAGTAATTCATACATTACTCAAGAAATATGTACACTATTGCAGAAATATACATCTCTGCAGGAATAGTGCACAATACTGCCGATTTTATAACAAGATTCACAAGAAGACCGTGAAATGTGACTGCAGAAATATACTAATTTTGTACATTACTGTGAAAGTTAAGTTCGTAATGGATTTAGAAATAGCCATACTACTGTAGAATAATACACTACGGAGTAATACATGTATATATTGCTACTGGAAACAGCAAATACGGTTATTATGGCAGAAGTACGAAAGCTTCGATTACGCAATATCTACTTGCATAGAATTAGAGGGAAGCTCAAGAGGTCACAGAAATAAGATATTACTGCATACATACCGGCTTTTTACTACTCGGCAGGAGAAGCTCGTGATAGGTCGCAGAAATATTCGTATTACTGCAGAAAGAGGGGTATTGCTTCAGCAATAATACACATTATGGACTATTTACATTACTACTTCGTAAAAAGCTCCACGGCATCGCAGAACAACGCACATTTCTGAAGAAATAATGTAAATTTCTCGCTAATTATATCACTCGTCGGGAGAAGCCCGAAGAAAGGTGACAGAATTACCGATATTACTGCGAGAACAAAACAACTACTTACTGACACTAAAAATGAGAGACTAGCCTTATGAGGTATTCTCAGACCTCTTGACACTACTGCCCATTAACTATTCACAAATAAGCTCAAGTTAAGGTGTCGTTGCGGACTCGGTTTTCCGAAGCGGAAAACACGCCAAAACGGTATGGACAGTTTTCAAGATTAATAGATCAAAGACTAGCACGACTAGACTAAAAGCGTTAAGAGCTTAAGGACACGAAGGGTTTTCTCTTGCCCGCAAACAGCGAAACTACCAGCTTATACACATCGTCCCGCCCCGGAAAAATTATAGATTATCAATAAACGGCAACAAAAGAGGGAGCGGAAGCAAAAGGCAAAAGCACCGCGGTTCTTTCTTCACAATTTTCCCACCCTCGTCCTTATCCATATCCATGTAGTACATGGTAGCACTACATTATCCTCAAGCAGCTTCACTCTCTCTCTCTCTCCTCTCCAGAAACTCGCTTATCTATGGGCCGTCCTCTTAAGAAATTCCTGACTCTCCATTCTTCACTCCAGGCGCATTTCTGCAAAATGTCCTGCAGATCCGCCTGCACTTGCGACCACGCCTTCCATCAACCCATCAATGTATGGAAGGGATCACCAACGACGGATAGTTGTTAGGATCGTTCCACTCACCTCAATACCTCCTCCCTCCCTCCAAAAGACACTAGGACGAAGGAAAGAGGATCGAGTCGGCTGCAACAATTGGAAACCAACGATGCGGAAGAGAAAAGCGAAAGGATCGAAGCTTTTTTTTTCTTTCTCGGTTCCTTGACCGATCAGAATGGATCGCGGGAGAGGGGAGCATCGCTCTCCGCACAAACGGAAGGACAAAAAGAAGTACGAGCTACAGGATGAAGCGAACGTAGTTCCAACTTGTTGCCTAGACGAGTATCCTACACCCAGCCTCCCGCAGCATTTTCCCGCGGAATATTTCTTCTCTCTCTCTCTCACGCTTACTCCCCGAAAAAACTACTTTTCCCCCTTTTTCTTTCCTTTTTTAACCACCCACCAAATTTATTTCCCCCCGAACCCAATTCTGCCCGTCCTTGGAATCTTCAAAATTGTCTCTTTTCTTCACTTCCCAATTTAGCACCGCAATTCCCCTCCTCCCTCAATTCTCGTACGGGACATTAGGCCGGAGATGAAGACAAGTTGAGTCCATTTCGAGGTGGAAAATTTGCAATCACAGTCCAAGATTAAAGGAAATCCCATTCGTTTTTCCTTCGTCTATTTGTATATGGCTCCCTACAATGGTCTTTCCTCTCTTTAGTCAAAACTCTTTTTCTCTATAAGAATATTTCTTTTTCTCTATATCCTCCATAAGAATAAATAAAAGAAAAAGACAATAACGAATAAAAAAGAAGTTAGGAAAGGAACTATATCAAACATTTCTACATATTTCTTCTCGTTCCACCGCAGTAATGTAGAACAAGGAGGCCTTTTCGGGAAGCTTGGAAAATTTCATTTCAAGAACGAATCGTTCCCCGTCTTTCTTCCCCTTCTCCCGTGATCTACAAAGGACGCCGAATAGGTACTCGAGTTTTTTTCCGGAGTTTCTCCGGTAAAGATCACGACTAAAAGACTGTGCATCGTTTGAAGACTGCAGCAATACAGTCATTACTGTCCCATTTGTAAGTCTCCCCCCTCATTGCCATGCGACTTGTCAAACACGTCACTTCAATTAGCCTGCTTGTCGTGTCTTATCTCTCCCTGTCTCTCTTGCTTTCAACCAAACTATCTTCAAAAAAGAAGGGGCGGAATCTTCATGTGCTTGAGCTCCTCCAGATCAAAGCGACCACGGATGGCGTCCGACAGCTTTCCCAATGAATTGGCCCTCTTCCCCAACCTTACTATATTCCTCAAGTTTCTATGAAACGTTACCATCAATTCAACCCTTCTTGAAGCATTTAGACATCCCTATAAGGCAGTTCCAACTACTACATTAGGATAGCTAACCGCTCCTTTCCCAGTACTCCATCTAATCCGTGGCTCTTTGCGTTTTCGTAGCCTCTTATAAGCAGACCATACCTCAATCCTGTCCATTTCAAAAGACTTCCATTCGAGTTAGACTTCCATTTACATTCGAGCTTAAAATGTTCCTTAGAATTTCCTCAACATCGTCTTCCCTTTCTAGGAAGTTCAGCTTTGAAATCTTCGGGAAAACTGCAGTGACGTAGAGACTTGCCCAGCAATCCTGTCTTCAGCGCTACACCAGAAAAAAAAGGTTAAAAGAAATGAACATGGCAGAAATTTCCCCTCTTTTTCTCCATTTCTTTGTGGCGTTACTCTAAAGCCTCTTGCTCATGTCGCAGGAATCCATTCTGATATACATGTCAAGTTGGGGGGTAGACCACCAAAAGCTAGCCACCGAAACAAAGCCTCTTCTGTCTCTGTCGCCTTTTAGCTCGCTCTGGGATTCAGGAGAGTAACGAGAAATGAGTCTTTTATAAACCTGCGACACCCCCAAAGTTAGTTCTCTCTCCTTCACCTCTTTCGCTTTTCTCTCTCTCTCCCTCTACTCGCCTTAGCGTCTCTTTAGGAAAGTCTCCGTCCATTGCCTGCGCCAGCAACAAGACGGATGTGAACTTAATTAGCGGGTTTCCGGGGTGCGAGAGAGTTGTTGCTCTTAGAAGCTGGGGCTTGTCACACCCTCCGAAAACAGCCCTGGCCCCCAAACTTTAGGCTAATGAGGTGCCAAGAAATATCTTGATACGCCTTTACGCCAGCCCCCCGAAACCTGAAGAGGACTGGAGGGATTTCGCGACTTTGTCCTTGTGACACAAACAGTTAACAAACGATGTTAGACAGGGCTTCCGGACCCACAGCAATTAAAACAGCCGAGATTGTTTTGTCTGTCTCGTTTTCACTATTCTAGTAAAAAAAAGTAATCTAGAGGGGAAAACGTACGAAAAACTGAACGAAAACAAGTAGTTGTACAGTACCAACAAACACGGGCTTCTTTTTAAAATGAAAATTGCTATAGTTTAGGGCGAAAAAAGGCTCACTTAAAAAAAGAGCAACTTAGGGCGACTGAAAAAGAGCCATTTTAGAGAGCGAAAAACGTTTTCGTTCTAGATTTTTTTAAACAAAGTTTCATACAGTAATAGAAAGAGGCTCTACTTTAGAGCGACAAAGTATTCACTCTAAAATAGAGCGACTTACAGCGATTAAAATACGAGCATTTAGAGAGAAAAAAAACGTTACATCCATTAAAAAAAATAAACACATTGGTAACAGTAAAGTTCTGCTTCGGAGCAAAATTGCTCTATTTGAGACCAAAAACAGTCGCTCGAGCGATTAGTAGGGATTAAAGTAAAGCGCTTTAGGGAACAGAGAATGTGTTTTATTTAAGGAAAAATGAACTGAGCCAAAACAAACGTGTACAAACTGACAAAAGTCACGTTCAATTTAGAGCGTAAATTCCTCTTTATTAGAGAAAAAAGTGTTGGTTTTTACACAGGCATACGTATGTAAATACAAGTTCATTTTTACTAATGTTGAAAATTTCACTTGATTCTCTGATGAAACATCATATATCACGACTGTTAATAGTACATCTGTAGAGGTAAAAAAAAACTATCGATGAAACCAAAATAAAAAGGTCAGTGTGACCAAGGGGATTGGAAGCCACACACATATCAATAATAATGTGATCACACGTGTGATACTACATATACAGGGGTCTTAGGCCGGCCCGAAAACACACGGGAGAGAAGCTCTGCTATATAAGACCATGGGAAATCGATATCATCATATATATATACCTTTGGCCGCGGACTTTGCCGCTCTCCCTGTGTCCATGTTGTTGCTAGAAACTTGGAAGTGTATATACATATCCTTTTGTGATATATATAAAAAAGAAGGGTAGGGTGTTAAAACGGTGCCAAAGGAAAAGTAATCTCGCTAAGCAGATGAGGAAACCTCACGTTTGGTCCCTAGAATGGCTTCCTTTCGGCCACAACAAAGTAAACAGATCCTACATTTCCGAGGCCCTTCTATTTCCGTAAAAAAAAAAGTCAGAAGGAGAAAAAAAGTTCAGATATTCAAATCGGCTGGTCGTAGCACATATAATCGGATTCCGCTTGAGGAAAAGGTTCCAACGACCTATCACAGATGTTTGTATGACGCCTAGTTCCCGAGATATTGCACATCGAACGTTTTGGCCGGTGACGTCACGCGTGGTTACCTTAGACGCTAGTCGCTATTGGCGGCCTAAAGCGCGTAGCGTCGTAAGCCAATCAGCAGTTTTGTGACCCTGACTCTCAGATGGAACGCGTTAGAACGAAAATTCCAACGCTTTTAGGAACAGGAAATGGCTGGCTATCTGCGTTCTAAAAAGCTTTTTCCATACAACATACAAAGTAATAAAAAAGGGAAAAAAACCGTTAAAAAGAATATGCTATCATAACATGACATTTCTTGCCAAGGTGTTGGGTGTATAACACCAAGAGGGAAAATAAAGGATTGCGAGCTATTCCTTGACTCGGGGAAAAGCGTTTTGGGGCCTTCAGCTTTTGCCATTACGCTACAGTAATACGGAAACATAAGATGGGATTTCGCTCCCCATTTCTCTCGCGCCACACAACCTTTTTGCATCTCATTTGAGAATCATCTGGCATGGGATGACGGGAACTCTTATAACTTTGTCTCTCGCTGTATCTTTTTTCTTTTTATTATTCCTTTCGAGGAACCGAAGAATTGCCACTATGCCAGGCGTCATAAGGCATAAAAAAAGAAAGTAAAAGAAAAAGTCCAAGAGCATAATATTTCCCAAGAAAACGAGGGAGAAAAAGCCATACACGATCTTAACAGAGCGGAGGGTTATGTAGGGCTACGTACGTCCGTCCATCAGTTAGCTCTTTTGTGGGAAGTAAACGCAGCAGTCAAAAGAAAAAAAGAAAAAACAGAAAAAAGGGGCCGGGAGGAAAAGAGGTGGGTGGGCTGCTTAATGTATGTGAAAGCTCTTGGATATGATCCCTTAGCTGGTGCGGGAGAGGGGAGACAAGTCAATAAGGGATATGAGAAGTCGAGAAGAGGCGTTTCAATACGCCGTCAAGACCGTTATACAGAGAGCTTCCTAACATCCGGATATACAACTTTTCATATCAAGTCCAAGTCGTACTGTACTTCTCCCCAACTTCTATTCAAATTATAATCTCTGTATATACTATCTCTAGTTTTTTTTTAAATCCTTTTTCCCCACACAAAAGTACCCTCCCAAGCACAGATTACTGCCCTGGCGCCTCCCCTTTCCTCCCGGTATTTGCTCTCTTAACCCGGTACAGCAATACTGTGCTCCAAACTACGGAACCGGAACGCTTACTGGAAATCGGCGTACTTCTCTTAACAATATTCCTCCCCTCTAGCCGTGGGTGTGGCTTTAAACAGGCAGGGTACTTTTCAATCCCACCTTAAATCTTCGCCAGACATAGCAAGGGAGCCCAAAACTAGAAAAGGGGCCTAGAAATGTTGAAAAACAATTTAACGTGACGTCATGACATGTCCTCCAACTTTACCCTTTCGGAAAACTGTTCTAAAATTCTAAACTAATCTCGCTGCCTGATACTTGGCGTGTGTGCTGGACGATGTCGCTTTAAGCCGACACCTTTTCCGCTAGCGCAGCTCGAAGCAAATACACGCTTTACTTTATAATTAAATACCCCGCGGGGTGCATTTCATGAATGACCATTAAGGAGCTAAAGCTCCACCCACTTTTTTTTAATCCAACTAATAATATATAACCTAAAGTACCCTATCTCCCCGTCTTAACGATGGTACGGGCTGGTACGGTGCAAACAAACATGAAATCCTGAAGCTCCGCCCTTTTTCATAACTTGGTAACCCACGTCTAAAGAGTTTTTTCCCAATTTACACCCTCGCGCAATAAAATAATTCTGGCGTGCACACCAAGATCTGACGCGGAAGACATTCTCATTAAGCCCAAGCACGCCCCAGGCGAGTCCCAGCACACGAACGGCTCTTCTCTAACAAAATGTTGCGTCTCGTCCATAAAACTTCTCCCGCGGACGACTTACGACTTATTGCTTGTCTAACGAAAACGGCTGCGACTTGATACATCCAAGATTCTCATTATGCTAAATGGTTACCCCTTCCCCTTGCCTTGTATCCCCCATCCCAAGAAAAAAAGTAGGACAGATCCTTAATGAGGCGATTTCATTAAAACGAGTTTAACCCAACTAGAGCGATTTACATAGACACAATTAAAGCAAATGAATTCCAGGCGTCTCCTGCAAAACGAAAAAAGACGGAAAATATAATGATTAACATGTCAAAACTGTTTTGAAAACGTGACTCGAGTCAATTTACAAGAGTGGCAAAATTGAATCCACGCCCACGTAATCCAAACTAAGTTTTAAATGGACGGCAAATCCGCAAAGACGATTTGAGAGGTAATTGGCATGCTCCGAAAGAACGAAGAAAGAAAAAAAAAGGAAAAGGGCAAAAATCTACATAAACTGAGAACTCGGCTGACAGCTTTTATTTCCGGTCGGTCCTTTTCGCAAAAAATCTCATTTCCTTTGTTGTAGCTTTTCTCAAAGCCGCAGGCAGGGTACGCAACTTTTTCCTCAAAATTTCCCCTTAACTTTTCATCTCATCGGTAGAAATATCTGCCTTCAACACATACTATTCGTACATCCCCCTAAACAACGCTGCCGAACATGTTTCTGTAGTAATATTAATATTTCTATAGCATTTCGTCAGCTTCATGTCCATTGTTCCAACGGATAGGCAGTAAAGAGCATTGTTCTTGCAGTTATGTGGGTACTGCTGCGACACCCAGGGTAGTTACGGTAGCAATAACCGTACTTTCTGTAGTAATTGTCTATTTCGGCAGAATTCCAACAGCTTCTCTTGAAGTGTGGTAAAACAGGAAGTAAATATGCGTTATTTTTGAAGCGACACGTGTCTTCCTACAGTAATGCGCGTATGTATTGGACAAGTTAGTTGTTTTTCGTAGAGTATAATGAGGCAGTTAATTTCTGAAATTTTGCAGTAATATTCGTGTTCTTGCAGTAATGTGCATTATTTCTGCGACAAATCAACTATTCGTTTTAACTGAAATATAAATAGCCCGTAATGTGCACATAGCTACAATAATTTGAACACAACTGCAGTAACGTGCACATTTCGACAGTAATAAGTGCAGTAATATGCGAATTTCTTTGAGTGTTCCAATGATTTCCCTCGCAACCTTCCCTTACGAGAGTGTTTACTACCTAATGTATAGTACCTTCTTTTAATTTCTTAAAGACCAAATTAAAAACAACTTCAATTCAGGCTTTGTATCCGTTGACTTTTCTGAACTTGTTTCCCGAAAATCTCTGTTGTCTAAGTTCTCAAAGTGTTACGTATTTTGTTTCATTTCTTCTCCCAAAACTCATAAAAAAATAAAACAAAGGAAAAGCCAACTATGTTTCCTGTCGGTGCAAACGTTAGAAACATAACTCACAACTCCCAACACAACCAAATAAGCCTGTCATATTTAGGGCAGCTCACAAGAGACGTCTCAGCGTTATAAATCTCCTTTACTTTCCCATTAAGAATTGATTAACAAAATACCAGAGTAAAAGCAAAATTGCCGTTCCGAATGAATTTCCCCTGCATTGTACCAACAAAACTTCCTCTGAAAAAATATAAACAAAATCCACAAAATCATTAAAAATAACTACATTAATTAAACCCATTGTGGCCGAAGCACCACCACATACAAAAAAAAAATTTAAAATATAAAATTATCCCCCAAAAACCTGAATAATTCCTGAATAATCCCCAGATATTAAGAAACAAGAGTTTCTCGAGCTCCTAGAGGAGCGAAGTCCAAAAAAAGATCCCGCGGAGCTCAAAAGATCTTGCTAATATAGCAAATCCACTCCAAAACTGTTTCTCCGTCTCGACTTCCTCTTTTTTCCCCCACTTGCTGTCCTTTTTTACAGTTCAATGATACATAAAGTACGTAAGAAACGTTCTAAGACTAAAAGCCAAAGCTTTTCGAAACCCCCTCCCCAAAAGCAGCAGAATTTGGGAGAATTTCTTCCATTTCTTTAGCATAGGAAGCTCTCGTGACTGACAAGAACGTGAGCGATGGCTCCAAGGATGCTGATAAAAGCCTAAATTTAATCACTTTTATCCTCCGGGACAGCAACAGTGCGCAATAACTAACAAAAGAGATAAAAATACAGCTTAGCTATATCCCCCCCCCCCAAAAAAAAAAAATCACGATTGTATATCAACAATCTGAAAAGTGGGATTCCTTCTAGGGACTTAAAGAGAATCTTTTTTTCTTCTTTTTTTTTAATTTAACCTGTTGCGTTTTCCCAAAGTACCAAGTTTTAAGCTCAGACAAAGTGGGATCAAACTGTTGGAATTATTCACAACGCCACTTAATGAAGTGGACAAGCTTCTTACCGCCTTTCCAACGTTTTAAATGCGTGGAAATGGAAGGCAGATTTGTCGTTCGGAATCTAAAACTAGGCGCCAGACTTGTTACCTTTTCCCTCTCTAGACGTTTGAATCAATACCATAAACCGTTGACCTTTTCAGTCATTTAAAGGATAGCATGCGGCTGTAATTGGGTGACCTATAACGTAAGTTGATAACGACGAAGAAGACACTAAACAAAGAGCAAGAGTTCTGGGTTTGAACCATCTGTGTAAATGTCTTTATTACGTCACTCTACCGTGGGAGTTTTGATAAAAAGCGTGAACTTTTAAATTTCCTTTTTCTGTTGCTTTTTAATAAATTTTAGCTTTTGCGAACTGTATGAAGAATTTTAGAAATTTTCTCCAAATCGTGGGAAATTTGGATGGTCGACAGGCAAAAGGCAACCGACGATTTCCCAAAGTCAAACGCACACTCATCGCGTTACTCCGGCCTGCCTTCGGACAGGACCGCACTCGGAGGGCAAGAATGAACAACATAAGACAAAACGAGCGCAGGGGTGAGCTTCTAACCGGGATTCCTAGCGTTAACTCCGGCTTACGACTCTATATTCCGTTTGTTCGGTAGCTCTTGCTTCTCAGACGGAAAACAGTCAAGTAAAATCGGAACGTTCTGCGGGATGGAAGCAGAAATTTAAAGTAAGACGGAGGAGAATTAAGCTGCAGAAGTGGAAGGTTAGTTAAATTCAACATGTTCCCATGTAAAAGCACACGGACTTGCTTTTAGATTTGATATTCATCCCAACTGGATGGGGGTTCAGTGGGTAGGACAACATGTGTTGCCTAAACTCGTTGTAATTAAACCTTGCCCCAGCTTAGAAAAGCGAATATCATAGCTTTAGAATGCTTGTCCACAAAACCCTCTTGGTCTTGAGCACGGAATACTAAAAGACGAGCTTTCTGTTGGCATCTGCTTTGACAAGCAGCATCTCTGTCTCTATCCCGTCTCTCTCACATAGAAGAAGATCAAATTAAGACGGACAGAAAGCTGTGCTCTCGTAGAAGCAACAATGTGGGGACGTAAAAAAAACACGCTGCCCTCACCTTAATTCAAGTCTTAGTGAGTCTGAGCGACCCTGCAGTTTCAACTGTCATAACTGGGTTTTCTTGTTGAAAGCTTCCTTGAGAGTAAAGAGACAATTAAACGTCTATATGTGGTAAGCTTGAGCTTATGGTAATGAACTTGGCAAAGTAATAGTAGGAGAGACATTACTTTGCGGGTGCTTAAACTGCTGTTGAAACCGCTATTAGCCAGGCCATCAAGTGAACTCTTGGAAGTATAAAACCTTGTTTCTCAGGCTTCCAACAGCTTTTTAAGCTGTTTGGGTAAACGGCTTATTTTGAGGAAAATAACCATGTTCGCGGATAACGACGAACTAGTTATTAGCCTTGGGTTTTTATCATGGTGAGCATTTGCCTGGGTTTTTGCCATTATCATTAGTAGGATGAAATTACCTTAAGCCAGACTTGTTCATAAACAAAAATAAAAGGTATTTGTCGACAGTTTTGCCCCTGCGTTATAGGCAATTGATGCAAGATATCCTTGACACTGATTTTAATGAAAAAGAAAATAAAGACTTACCGGTCAATAAACGGTTAAATATTTGGCAAATCATCTTGAACACTCACTGAGCTCTAGTCTTTACACTTTAAACAGTCATATTAAGCTCTAATTCATGTAAAACAAGCGTTTTCCCCGGCCCATTGCTGGACACTACACACACCAAAAACGTTTGCTAAATTGACTATTAGTATCGTTACGTTTACAATCGAGTAACATGAACTTGATTATTCCCGCCACGCCAAATCGATTCTTAGGATCGCAACGTGACTGCGCTCGTAAACAAAAGTAAGCCGCATTTTGTGCCGAAAATAAGGTAAAATTGGACGTAAAACCCCAATTTGCTGTTGTCGGTCTAATAATCTAAAGCTTCTTTCTAGATTACAATGATAAGGATCACTCCCCAAGGCGAAAACGCCAAAGTTGACCCTGATGATGAGTACAGAATAGCCAGGAACGAAGCAGTAGCCTCCTTTGCTACATTTTTTGCCATAGTTGCCCTCATTAGAGTCAGTAAGTTCTATGATATATCATGTTGTCTAATTTTCTTCCTATTAAATCGTCATTGTCTATTTCTAGCACCAAATATCCTATCCCATCTGTCCGGCTAGAAGCTATTGCCGTATTGGTATTTCCAACAATCAAAAAGGAATGGAGTTACAAATAAAGCCACTGGAGTGTACCGAGAGAACTTTGTAATAAATACAGTAGTCACTTAAAAAGGGATTATATATTTAAACTGAAACCCCAAAACTAGAAATGCTAATTACGAAAGATATGTATAATAAGAACTAAACAAAATAAGAAACTGAACAAAGAAGAGCTACATAAATAATCAAATAAGCTAAAATGGAGTAGTGAAATATAATACAATTAAAATAAAAAAGTGTAATAAAATAAAGCAATTAAATTATATATAAAATTCAAATAAGCAATTAAAGTAAAGTACTGAAGTCTGAAGTAAAAATTCAAAGCATGGTTTAAATTTGAAATGGTAACAATTTATTTACAATGTCCTGCATAAACCCTTGTACATAGAAAAATCGCAGATTTTTTCAGTCAGGACTTTCTCTCTCATTCTCATTTTTTTCAATATTTTCCTCACAAATTTGTCTCTATACTAGTAGTACACATTCAACCCCCGACTTGGCTAATCTCCGGATGTCTTTGTCTGTCTTCGTTTTACCTATTCACAAAACTATGACCAACACCATGCGATTTTAGCTATTTCGACTTGGGGATAAATAACTCGGACGCATTATCATTTATCATCATCAGCAAAAAAAGAAAAGAATTTTTTTCTTTTTTTTCTCTTTGTACAGTTTTCAACCCCCTTTTTCTTATCTTTTGCTTTAAAAAATCAACAGTTTTCTCTTTTCCCAGTCATCTACAAAAGATTCATTTGAACTGTAAAAATTAGCATCAGATGACCACGGTTTTGATTCAACTGTCGTACCCAACAAAATATTTTAAAAAAATCAACACAAATTGCTGGCGTTGGTAACAGGAGGGGTAGGACACAATAACGTGGTGTTTTTTCCTTGAAAAAATCATATAAATAATTAAAAAAAAAATTATCGACACTAAAGTATACAAAAGTTTGGGGATGGGGAGGGGGTGACCACAACGGCTGGTTTTAATTACAAATCTCAGCTGTTCTTTTTCACTTTAATTTATTGGTGGCGAGTGTTTTTCCATTTTTCTTCAAAATAGTTTATAGGAACAGCAATATCGTCTCCCCCTTTCCCCCAAAATAAATCGTTTCAAAAAAATTAACATTTCGCCTATTGTCTTTTATGTTTCCCCTCGTTTTTATTGCAAGTCCTTCTCAGAAGTCTTGCAAAAAATTTCGAAGGGAGAAACATTTTTATACACTGTACATTGAGCACGGCAAATTCCGCTCCAAAAAATTCGCTGTCTCTTCGCAATCAACCTTTCTAACCCATGCGTAAAAAAGGTCAATCCAAGGTAATTTTTTCTTATTTTTCTGTTATTACATTCCCACAATATTCTGGTCCAATCCCAAGTTATCTCTCTGTTGGCCCAAATCCTTTCTTTTTCCTCCCAACAGCAGAAAAGAAAACCAAAGGACTTGAGCACCGTTGGTAAAAGTGAAAAGAAAAAATGTCCCATTCTCTTCTTTTCCCTAATTCCTTTTTTTATTCGTGTAAATCCGCCTTGAACTTGGAATGTGATTTTTGGCGTAATTCATACGTTGTCTTTCCCCCCTTTATTCTTTCTTTTGTGTTTACGGATCAGAAATCTCAGAAGCAAGTCTTTCTCGTCATAAAAGTTCTTTGGAAGCGAGCTTTTTTCACACAATTTCCACTGAAAACACGCCCACTCACACCATTAACAGTGTTAAAAAACAAAAATAAACTATAGAAAAATTGCCGCCAACTTCCCGCAAAAAAATCATCACGCCTACTAATCGCAAGCTGCCATTTGAGGGGGGCGGGCATCCGGGGATGACGTTCGGTTTTCTTTTTTTCGAAAAAAATAATAAAAATAAATTCCCCGACTCCAATGAGATCTCTCCCCAATTCGTGGATTCTTTCATTTTCGTTCATTTGCTCACCATATTTTGTTATAAAAAAGGAAAGGGAAGGGAAGGGGGGATGATTTAATACTGTTTCCTTTTTTTTCTATAAAAAAAGAACGTTCCGGAGTTTATCTTCCATTCGAACCCAAAAAAAAGTCACTTTCATAAGGTCTCAACAAACTTGGACAGTTGATCCTGGGGGGTTAAAGGTGCTCCCCCGTCATGATCTCCGCCCATGGTAACTGTTTGTTGTCCCGCGTTGCCTAATTGGTTCGTGAGGAGTTGATTCACGTTCGAATGAAGCAGCATCTCCCCTGGGTCCATGCTCGCTCCCGGTCTCGGGGACTGAGAAGGTGGGTGGTGGGGTGACGGCGCGGTGGGTTGACCCATATTGGGGGGTGGTCCGGTACTCTGACTCCGTGGCGAAGGAGCAGGAGGGCGGGGCGAAGGCGACAAGCCCGGCACGCCCATTCCGGGGCGTGGCGAAGGGTTTGGTTGGGGTGACCGCACGGTTTGAGGTAACGATGTCGGTGGCGGTGACCTCACCGTGTGCATGAGGTTATGTTGCGGAGACACATTCGGCTGGACATGTCCCCCCATCATGACTTGTTGACTGGGCGACATGGGAGGGGGGGTGTGCTTCATTTGCTGCTGCTGGAGGAGCTGCTGCATCTGCGGGGACTGCGCCGCCGGGTTAAACTGGTCCGCTGAGACAAACTGTCCACCTGGGTTGCCTTGCTGCTGCGATTGTTGCTGCTGCTGAGGGTTATACATGTTATGCGGCTGTCTGGGTCGCTGGCTGTAAGGCGGTACTTGAGGTTGCTGGAATCCTTGCTGCTGCTGCTGTTGTTGTTGCTGCTGCTGCTGACGCTGCATGGCCATCATTTGCTGCGTCCGAAACCATTGCTGCTGCTGCTGGTTGTTCATCGCTTGGCCAGGAGTCCCTCCTCCTCCGCCTTGGTTGCCCTGATTTGGCATCATGTTCATGGGAGCCATCATAGCCCCGCCCATATTCTGCCCCGGCATGCCCATCGGATTTTGCTGCTGCTGTTGTTGTTGTTGCTGCTGTTGTTGTTGCTGCTGACCTTGTTGCTGCTGTTGCTGAGGATTTCCGGGGACTTGACCAGGAGCTCCTCCGGCGGCGCCCGATTGTCCTTGTTGGAGCAACGCTCGCTGTTTGATGAAAGCGGCCATGAGCTGCGGATTGCTTTTCAGGATCGACAGGACTTGCTGTTGCTGCTGGGGCGTCGTGGGTGATTTCAACGTTTGCAGCAATTGCTGTAAGGCTTGAGGGAGTGGTCGTTGGATGCCGCCAGCTGCTCCGGGTGGCGCGGAAACAGAAGGTACTTGTCCTGGTGCCACGCCTATTCCGGGGGCTTGAATAGGGTGTTCGTTGCCCGGTACCAAGTTGGACTGCACGGCCATGGGATTTCTGCCCACAAGCATGGTATTCTGAGGACCCGGAGCCGGTTGGCGGAGGCCGGGGTTGTTGGGCTGGCACATGTTGACGCCTCCTCCTCCTCCGGGCGCGGCGAAGCGGTTGCCCCACTGATCCATGCCGGGTAGACCACGCGGATTGCCTTGTCCACCAGCGTTGCCCATGCCAAGCATTTGGTTCATTCCGCTACCTGGACCGAGTAAAACTCCCCCGGCTTGTGGATTGCCCATGATGGGGTTCACGACGCCGATAGGCTGTCGCTGCATTTGGTGATTTTGTGGCGGGGGCATATGGCCCATGTTCAGGTTTCCGGGTCCAGCCATGCCTCCTATACTCATGTTCATGCCGCCTTTGCCAAAAGACGGGGGCACTTGCTGTCTCGCCGCTTCTTCTTGCACCTTTTTCATTACAAAACAATGTTAATTTTAATCCAAACCCTTGTTATTAGAATATCTTATAAATTAATCAGGTCTAAAGTTAACATCCTAATACCAAAATAGAAAAAGATAACATCCGATGACAAAATGCAAACATAAGTTAGACGCACCAACAAGGAATTCGTTTCGTAAGATTTTGGATATAAAGCTTTAGGCATGTAAAAGTTGAGAAAAGTTGAAAAATATTGACCGCAATTCTCCACAATGTTCAACAATTTGAAAACGAGGTTCTACTAGGTGTAATTAACAATAATGCCAATTAAAACAATACGCTACATGGAAGTTTCGCTACGAGAACAAAGAAATGAAACTAGATCTAAGAAATTCACGTTTTCATACCTGTTTGACGACTTGTAAGACGTTGTCAGGGGGAGTTTGGGTGGCAGGTTTCATGCCTACGCCTGGTTGATGGGCAATGGGCAGTAATTCCGAAGGGGAGGTGTTATCTAAAGGTGATCCTGGTCCCCCTCCCATGCCACCAGGCCCTCCTAAACTGCCCCCAGGCGTCCCAGGTCCAGGCGCTCGAGTTCCCATAGTGGACATGGCTGCCATTCTTCTTCGCATGAGTTGCGCTTGCTGCAATCTCTGTTGCAACTGTTGCTGTCTCAATTTCTGCTTGATATTAGGACAGAACGGCACAGGACACTTGGTTTCCTATCATAAAAAATGGACAAAATCCCATTAAAATCCCTTTTAAAATCCTCTCAAAGCCAATCCAAAGCCACTACCTGACAGTGTTTGGCGTGGTAACAACATAAGGCGATGAGTTGCTTGCAAATAGGGCATCCTCCATTGGTTTTCCTCTTGCAAGAGCGTGTATGGGTAACCACCCTCTTCATCTTCTGGCAGCTGGGGAGTCTGCAATTGGCATCTCGACACTGGCAGGCATGGACTAAGCTCTGAATGCAGCGCTGGATCGACAACTTTCTCGCCTCTTGAGGATTCGTCTGTTTGCTGTCCGATGGTGACGATCCGTCGTCCAAATCAAAGCCCAACCGCTCCATTTTATGCGGATGTCCGTCTTTTTCGTAACAAGGTACGCAAAGATCGAAATCGTCGCAGCACGTGCAATGGTACCGCGTCTCCACATGCGCCTTGCAGTTATTGCAGGTGTAGACAAACCGATCGTTGCCTTGGTTGTGGAGCTCGTAGAGCATGGCCATGCTGGAGTACTTGGCTCTTCTCAAGGAGGAAAATTCAAAGTGTTTGTCTCGGGCGAGGGTCAGGAACGCGTCTCGTCCGTCCATGATATCGCAGGCGATGTACGGATCGGGATCGAGGACTGGTCCGAGACTCGCTGCGGACTGCGCCGAGTGTAACCTGATGACAAAGAAGACTTCTTTGTGTTTTTCCATGGTGGCAAAGATTTTAGCGGACAAATCGTTGCCGGTTTGGGGCGCATTGGATTTTTTGTTGTTTTTCCGCTGATTAGCTTTGGCTTTGCTGGATTTCTTCGCCTTTTTCTGGCCCTTTTTCTTGCCGTCGAGACCAACCTCGGTTTCTTCCGTGGAAGCAGCTGCTGCGGCCGCTGCAGCAGCTTCGGCGGCTGCTTCCTGCTTCCGTTTCTCTTCCTCTTCTTGATCCAGCTCCTTAATCGCTTCTTCGAGGACGTTCGGCCAGAAATCGCCTTCGAAATAAGGCAATTCCGCGGCAGAGGTCAAGTTGTCTTCCATGGCTTGTTTGAGGATGTCCTTGTAATCCAAGACGATCCTTTCGATAATGCCCCGATCCAGCATTTTCTTGTACCACTCTTGCAAGCGTTTGGGCTTGGGGATCTTCTGCTCGGGTGGATGGCAGTGGAAAATGTAATCGTCACCCTCAGAGGGTGGACACGCCCAAATATGGGCCATGCAGTAGCCCAGCTGCTTGACGTAGTCTAAGTAGGCGAGGAGGATCTCATGGTAAACGGCCGTTCGAAATTGTTTGGGTCGGAAGAAATGAACCGAGTCTAAGTAAGCCAGGTAAACGCGCCGTGAGTTGGGTTGAGGCGCATCCGAGCCGTATTCTTGGACATGCATGCCAAAAAAGCAGACATCTGTTCCGTCAATCTCTTCAAACGCAAACAAGGCTTTGGCGCGGTAAGGATAGACTTCCGGCATCTCTCCCGTGTCCACGAACCTATCAGAAAATACATAAATGGGTTATTCTTGTTAAAAAATCAAAAAAAATAATAAAAAAAATAATAAAAAAAATTAGAGAAATTATTTCAACAAAGGTACTTATTTTAAATACAAGTTACTTATTCTGAAAACGGGAAAGCATTTATGGGAGTTACATCTGAAGGACTTTTAATTACTTGAGTTTAAAAAGAGGTGACGACTCGAATTCAAAAATTAGATAAAATCGACTATTTGATTGAAATTCAATAGAAAGAGAAAGGATTTTTACTTGGTTTTCATCCCAGATTTGACTTCGGTAATCTTTTCGGAGGAGGCCACGACACGAACGATGACGTCTCCAGCGCCTGCTTCCTTCTTTTTCAGGTAATTGTTGACTCGGGTTTCGATGTAGGTGCCAAGTTTGGTCGGCTGGAGACGTTTGGCTACGAATTTGTTGTCTTTTCTCTTGTCGCCCCGTCCTTTGAGGCAATTATCACAGGTAAAACCGTTGGGCCAGATGCAGTCCATATGCAGGACGCAGATCTGGTGTAGTTTTCGGCCACACTCCATGCAATCCACAAACGGCTCCAAGTCCAAGGCATCGTTTTTCAATTCCGTGAATTGGTCTTTGCGAATCGTCCTATTTAGGGGAGAGAAATAATGACAATTTCATTAAAAGAGTCTTGGTATTCATTTCTTTAAATAACTAAAAGAAATAAAAAAGGAGGAAGAAGTAAGAAGAGAAGGACAAAAGAATAGCTATTTACGTGGTGGGTTGGCCAGGTTCATCTCCCAAGGTTACGGTATCGCCCGGTATTTCGCTGAAGCACTTTTGGCAGTACGTGTATCGGTGGTAGCACCAGTACTTGGCATCACGAGGGATGGAACAAAGCTGTTTGCCGTAACAGCAAAGCACTTGTGGGTTAAAAGTATACTTTCGGCCGCAGCAATATCCCAAGGATTGCATCACAGGATCAATTTCTTGCTCAAATATTTCCGACAACTGTTTTAAATGAAAAAAGTTACGGAATATTTAGTTTCCAACTCCAATAAATTAAAGAAGGTCTTTAAACAGCTAAGATTAATAGAAGATCTGAAGAATTCTTGAAGTCATTAAAAGAATTCAATCACCTACGGTAATAAGAATTTACATTTTTTTAAAGATTTTAGAACCTATTAACTGACAAGAAATGACACAGTATAACTAAAACGTAGTTTTAAAAAAGCACTCTTAAGATAATTAGTAAGTAATTTAAAGGACACATGGTTAAGCCATAGATGAAAAAATCCGAACCACTTAACAAAGACTGCAAAAAAAACAACTTCCAATCATTATTAATTGAAAGTAGGGAAAAAACATACCTTGGTGCAACAGCGGTAAACTCGCGATGTTTTCCGATTATAGACCCAAGCGTTATCGAACATGAGCCAGACATCATCGCAGTACTCCCAAGGATCTTTGTATTGGCCAGTGTCCAGCTTCCGCTTGATAGTCGAGAGATCCATGGGCTTCTTGATGATATCGAAATAGTCTGGAATGCCCAATTTCTGGGGATCCACCGGGTCGCGGAAGGGCAACGATTCGGGATCCAGCCTGTAAAGCTTCTCCAAGGTCGACATGAGCGCTTGTCGCAGTTCATCTGGCGTGAAGACGACTTTCCCTGCGCCGGATCCTGCCGACACGTTGCTATTATTACTGGCAGCTAAAGCGCTCGCTGCTGCTATGGCGCTCCTCGGCCTGGGCGTGTACGGGACCGACAAGGAGCTGCCAAAGTGTCCCGCAGGCGTCGACGCCACTGCCTCGCTCTTCATAGTCGGCTTGATATCAGCAGTGGAAGTCGTCGTGGCACTGCTGCTGTTTTCCCCTGCGCTCGACATGGGTGAAACCGGCTCTTCTTTGACGGAAATGCCCTGAGGCTCTTCTTTCACATGCGTCTCTGGAGCGTGGTTACTGCTACTAGAATGGCAAGGCATGTCATCCATCGGTTCGGTCTTGATTTCGCTTTTGCAATCTTCCGTTTTCATGTCCATGCTATCTGCGGCTGCGTCGCCGGACATGTACATGGATTTCCCAGCGTTGGTATTGGTCGACGGCGTCATGAAGCCTGAATTGTAGTCCTGGGAGGAGTTGTCTCCTCCAACTCCTTCCAAACTGTCGTCTTCTTCCCTTTTAATGCCATATCCCATGCTTAAAGACGACTCCTGCTTCATTTCCTGTTTCAGTTCATGGAATTCATTGCCCATCGTTGGTGTACTCGTCCCATTCTATTAAAAAGTCCAACAAAAGTCAGTATTAGTTTCCCATAAACAAATCGAACATAAATACAACACAAATATGACAAATAAATATTCAAAACAAACCTGTTGAGAATGGTGAGACAAAGACGGAGGCATATCAGATGATGGCGTGTTGGCCAGCATGGTATGCAGCTCAGCATTTCCTTTATTTGTCTGCTGTTGCTGCTGCTGCGGAGGTTGTTGTCCCATATGGGAGGAGTTCATCATGGATCCATTGGGCGTCATTCGGTCCATGAGATCGTTGCCCATGCCCATATTGTGCTGCTGTTGCTGCTGCTGCTGGTGTTGGACGTGTTGCTGGCGCATTAAGGCATTCATGTATTGGGGTTGCTGTTGAGTGGGGTTGGTTTGCTGTTGCTGGGACATGGAGTAAGGTGGAAGTGGGCCTTGATTCCGGTGCATTAAGTTGCCAGGCTGCTGCTGGGGAGTTTGCTGCTGCTGTTGCTGGCCGTGGGAAGGATGGGTTTGTTGCTGTTGCTGTTGGGATTTGAGCATATCATTCAGCTGCTGCTGCTGTTGGTTCAGATTGGGACTCGGGAAAGGGGAGTTGACCACCATGGCGCCTGCGCTCAAGGGATTGCCGACTGAATAAGGCGAGAGGCCTGGTAAGGGCACCGTTTGGTTGGGGGGACCGGACATTTCCGGTCGTACTTGCTGTGGTAAAGGTAATCGAGGCTGTCCAGTAGCTCCGCCCATGCCTCCCATCATATTGCTGCCCATACTGGGTCCCATTCCCATTCCTAATTTAAAAAAACATAGGTCTTTAAAAACCCTCTGCAGTGCTTTCTGTTTTTTTCTTTTCAAATTATATTTATAACTTTTCCTATTTTGTATTGCTAACTTAGTTATTTATATTTGGGACTAACTAGTGTGCTTTTACGTTTTTTCGATAGTACTACGGAAAAAGACGAGTGTTTTACCAGGAGAAGGACCTCGCATCATGGCGTTTTGGTTCATGAGAGGCACTCCAGGGCCTCGAGGACCAGAAATGGGCGTGGACATCATGTTAGGCAGTCTAGCACCACCCATTCCTGGCTGCGGAGGTTGCTGTTGTGGAATAGGCGCTGCTAAAGGATTGTTGGGCGCAGGAATATTGCTGCTGATCGGCGTGGTAGGATCTTGCTGCTGTTGCTGCAGAATCGCTTGTTCTTTCCGCTTCTGTCTCTTCTCGTCCAGCTCCTTCTGGATCTTATAGATCTTTTCTGCTAGTAAATGGTAATATTCCGACTACAAAATCGACAAAAGCCACGAAAAACGACATTTAGTTTCCTTATTCCACTTGAAATCGTCCTTCATTTTAAGCTCCAAGTTAAAAAAAAATACCCTCGAATTTGCAGCACGGTACATGTCTCCTTCCACTTTCCGTGCATAAGCTACTAAATTGTGCATCCGCCGGTCTAGCATTGCTTCTCGATTGGGCGTGGGGAAGATCGCTTGCACTCTAGACAAATGAAAACCACAAATGAATCCAAAAATAAAATGTAGCCATTGACAAAAAAAAAAAAACCTTAAAACGTACAGCTTTTGGACGAGATGATTCCTGAGGTCCGGAGAGACAGATTGATGCCATTCTTTGGTTCCTTGGACGGGGTCTGCCGTCACTTGACTGGGTTGCAAACCACCAGGTAATTGGACCGGCCCAGTTCCGCACTAACAAAAGAAACAACAAAGAAAACAACATTCGTTAGCCATCTTCTTTAATTACTTCCTTTCTATCCCTACGATCCCAGCCAAACATTTTCCTAACCACCGAAAGTTTCAAATTCAAACCAAAAATAAAAATAACCTCAACAAAACAAATTAAAACAAAAGAAAAAAAAATGCCTGGAAAGCTGAGATAAAACAGATCATTCCCCCAAGAAAGCCACACACTTAATAATCACCTACGACTAATAAAAAAATTAAAAAAATCATGCGTCAAGCTCTTTTGCAACGTTGAAAGTACTCCTTAGGGAAAAAAACACTTAAATTACGGTCAAAAAGAAAAGAGAAATCCAAAAGAACTAAAATGAGATTTTTTTAAAACTTTTTTTGTACGGAAATAAATAAATTAAGACAGAAAAATAAAAACAGGAAAACACCGGAAAGTACCGTGTGAAGAGCTTCTGGGGCTTCTTTGTCCTTTTTTAAACGCCAGACAAAAAATATACAAATTAAAATTACGCTTTTTAGTGTCACTCTATTTAAAGAAAAATAGAAATTCATCCCAAACCACGAAACCAAAGAGAAACACTACAGGAGAAGTGTGAAGAACGCCATGAAACATATCCCAGACCCCTCTCCAAAAAAAAAAAAGCTACTGCAAGGCTTACCACAGAAGCTAAGGCGGCTTGACCGTCCCCAAAAGCCACCATATTGGCTCCTCCTACTGGTGAAGGCTGCTGTTGTTGCTGCGGGGGTGGGGCTTGTTGCTGTTGTTGCTGCTGCTGTTGACTCGCCGCATTGGCAGCTGCATTGGCGGCCAATTGCGCCTGCGCCATGGAGCCAGCTTGGACTTGGCAGTTGCCAGGTGGTCCTGGCATTCTTCTCGCAAAGCCGCTGTTATCTGGTCCCATCATGGGTCCATTAACAGTTTGTTGCTGCTGCTGGGAAGGTTGGGGAGGGGCAGGGCCTCTGGGGCGGTTCTGCAACAGGCCTCCTGGTCCTCCTAAAGGAAAAGGCGGTGGTGGATTTCCACCAGCACCAGCCATAGGCCCCGAATGCGGTCCTTGACTCACCAAATGGCTATTGGGAGCCACTTGTTGCTGCTGCTGCTGGTTTAAGGCATTCGCGTTGCCCGAGTTGAGGGGATTCGAGTTTTGGGAAGGACCACACGCTAAACCAGCCAAATTTGCCATATCGTTCGTGGTAGGACTTGCTTGTGGATTCACCGAACCGGGATTTCCTACCAAAACAGATCCAAGTCTTTAATATTTACCCAAGTATGCAAAATCTTTCAAGATTCTTTTAAGAGCTGAAATCAAAGAGATATACACTTTTAGTTGTATTAAAAGAAGTTACCATTGGGGTTGTTGCGGTTTCGATCGGCTTGCTTTAAAGGCAGACAGACGGGGCAATCCGAGCGATTGCAGTTCTTCCAATGGGCGATAATCTGGCGCGAGGAAGAGCAATGAGGGACAGGGCATGCCTTTCCCGCTTGACAAGTGGTCATATGGTTCAACACGTTCTTCATCGTCCGGCAATGCGGTAAGGTACACTAAAATTGGAGGTAAAGAAGCTCAAATTAGTCTCTCAAATTTAATCTGGCTGATTTTGACTCCATTTTCTTAAGCAAAAAATGGTATTGTTACCTCGCCATTCGCTTGGTTCTCCCTTCGTTGGCATTTATGTGCATGCAGGAGCAACACCAACTGTTGCTGGATGAGCTTCCTTTTCTCAGGATCAGCTGCTGTGGGGCCAGGACCTTGACCCGGTGCTGAGGGACCTCCTGAGCCACTGGCTCCGCCCACCATCGGCATCATTGCGTTATTATGAAGCCCTGGTTGAGGTTGTTGCTGCTGTGGTTGTTGTTGCTGCTGTTGAACTACGCCAGATCCAGGTGGCTGATTTGCTCCCATATTGGCGCCCAAAACTGTCCCGCCTGCCATAAGCTGAGCTCTTTGTTGTTGTTGCTGCTGCTGTTGTTGTTGCTGTTGTTGTTGGAGGGCAGCAGCTTCATTGGCATGACTGGGAAAGCGTTGGAGAGGAATCTGTTGCATAGGAGCGCCTCTGGGACCTCCTCCTCCTGGGCCCATGCTCATCATATTGTTGCCCATGTTATTGAAAGGATAAGGAGACCCACCAATATTCATGCCTCCTCCCATATTCGGGTTCTATAAAACAAAGATTAACAAAATTACAGAAAGCTCCACAAAATCCTTGCCATACAACTCTTTACAAATTAAGGCTTTAAGATTTATTCTAAAACAATTAATATATTAATAAATTTATTAATTGTATCTATCAGGAAACCAATGCGGAGTATTGTTTTAAAAAATGGAAAACCCACCAAGTATGAAATTTTAGAAAAATTTACATCTTAGAACTTAGAGAAATTACAGCTATTCTAACGACAAGCGACCCTCAATTAATTAACAAAAAATTAAAACACCGTTTCCAACACAACACGGAAATTATAAAAAAATAATTAAGAAAACGCAAGAATAATCTGAAAATATAAAATAGATTAAAATTAACCCTTTCAAAAATCCATATATATTATAACACAAATAAACCGATCTAATCACAGAATCTAGTTGATCATATCATCTACTGATCGTATAATCTAGTTGGTTTCTTGAATTATTCTAGTCTTGCTTCAACTTAAAATTTAACAGAAATACAAAACAATTTCTGTTATACACAGTACCTGCAAACGCGGCGCAGGACCCGCCCCCATTTGTTGCATCATTTGCCCTCTTAAAGGACTATTGTTGGCTTGCGGTAGCATGATCCCACGTGGGCCATGCTGTTGCTGCTGTTGTTGTTGGGGTCCATTGTGCATCGGTCCCTTCATCGCACTCATTCCAGCCACGTTAAGCACGCCCATACTCATGGCGCCGGGGGCTCCGACGCTCATAACGTTGCTTAAATTGTTCGTGGTATTGGTCATAGCACCACTAGTCCCGCCTCCTCCTGCCATGGAAAGCGTGGACATGTTCCCGCCACTATTCACTACATTGTTCACTGACGCCATGGCGTTCATCACGTTGGACAAGGACATCATGCCTCCTTCGCTCTTGACCACCAGAGGAGGCGAGCCCAGTTTGTTGCCCAACGGACTTTTAGTTGTGCCCATAATGGGCGTTACCACATTGCCACCACCACTACCACCATTGGGCGGGCCTCCTCCGCCCATCGCGCCCATCAGGTTCTTGTTCTGGAGCAACAACTGCTGTTGGGAAGCTTGTTGCTGTTGTTGCTGCTGCTGTTGGGCTTGACTGGGCCCAGGACCAAAGTTGGGATGAAGCCCGCCCAAACTGTTGCTGTCCATGGAACCATTCTGGGTGGGTTGTAAGCCCATGCCCATATTGCCTGGCGCACCAGTCGGCCGGGCACCGGGCCCCAAGGAAGAGACCATTGAACGAGGAGTATCTGACGCCCAGGAGCTGGACGCTGAGCTTGGAAGCATAAGTTCGTCCGGTAAGTCATTTTCAATATCAAAGAGTTCACTCCCGAGAATGTCTGAAAGGTAATAAAATGCAATTTAAATTAACTAAAATCTCTGGGGAAGTCCTAAAAAAGAATAAGAGTTCAGTGAGCATAATAGTTTACCTGAATTGTCTGAAGCATTTCCGAAAGCATCAGTCAACTTGGGACGTTTGTTAGGGGGACCATCTACCAAGTGGTCCGCCATAGTCAACTTGGTTTATAATGATTTATTTTCTTAAAAAAACGGACGCTGAAGGAAAGCAGGATAAAATGAAGAATCACCCTAGCAGTCCAAGAGCCAGTAAGGAAGAGATGCAAACTAAACCAATGCAAAGCTGTGTCTTGGCTGGACACACGATAACTGCAGCCATTCCACAGACCTACTTCATCCAGCCCCAAACTTAACCTAAAGGAAAAAAGGAAATTCAAATGCAAACTTGGATTAATACCTATAATTTTAATTTTCGTACTCAAACACGAGAAGATAAAAGTCCCGGTATAACTTAATAACCCGCTTGGTGTGACAGATAAAAATTCACCAAGTTCTTTTCACCACTTAGAAAAAGCCCAATTGGCTTTTACCTAATAAAAATTACCTTTGTATATTTTAAGAAATAAAATAAATGTAATTTACCTTTAGTCAAGCTTGGCTAGCCATCGTTATTTCGTACTTTTCCAAGATATATGCAGTCCGCGTAATCTACACACATACACAGCAGGTCTGTAAATGTTCCCCTTTTTGGCTTGCTTCACCAAGCCATCGCATATACATATAAGACCATTGATTTTTTTTTCACACCCAAAGGCTCGTCAATAGATTTTATTAAGTAAATTGCACTTTACACAGCGTTCTTGACATGAAAAAGTACGGTTAAATCTTACGTCAAGACTACACAATCTTTATTTTCAGGCCAAAACCGACTCGGTCAAGATGGCGGCTGTTGATGGAAAACCTGCCCATTACTCTCGACCCGGGCCGCGTAACCCCCTCAGCAGGGGGAGGAAAGCCAAGCGGCTATTGGCCTATCAGTAGCACGTGATGATTTAAAATTCCTTCATTGGCGCTGTAGTTCGGTTGTCTGCCTCCTAGCGAATTCTGGCGAACGCATGAGCAACTTCTAGGTCCCTCTGGGGATTCAAAAAATTCGAATTAGACGTTATTATAAAAGAATGTCGGGTTTCCTCCCTATATTTCCAAATAATATTTTCTTATCTGACATTAAATCTGTATGTTGTGAAAATAAAATCCCTAACAGACGTTAAAACTTTGTATTTGTCGCGTATAAATGAATAAATTTCCGAGTTCATTGTTCGCATTCTTATCCTCTCGCTAATCAATTTTTTTTAATTCTTAAAATTCTTGGAATTATATCTAATTTTAGCGGGTGATAGAAAAAACAGAATCCTCAGACAATATGTGTGAGACACACAATAAAAATCAAACTTCATCGAAGAAACGAAGCGAACAATCTCCAATTAAGCCCTCCCCCAAGTGCAATGCCCGCCCACTCTCCCTGGCAGCTGGAGTTGGGTGTCAACAATAACAATAATTTCTGATTAAACGTTAAATTTGAGCTCGAATTAAGCCATGGGATGTGGGACGGGTTGCTCAGTTTTATGAGCTGCTATTCTAAAAATCAAAAACCATATCCCACTATTTACCTTCCAACTCTGCGTAAGTAAATCTAATCAAAGAAATCTCCTAGAATCCAACATGTTTGCTTTAATTTAATCCGAAAATCTGTTCTTTTTTGGCACAGCTCTATCACTGTCAAGATCAACAAATAATCTCAAACCGCTTTAAGTAAAACCAGGATGGAACAAGAAACCTCTGCTGCTCATTACAATATGAGACGCTGGTCGTGTCGAAGTCGGAGCGGGACCAGTCAATCTCTGCTCTTCGAGCGTGCCTCCAAGTCCTGGTGGGTTCCCAAGTTCGACTCGGACATCTTGGAAGGTCAATACTGGCGTAGCACATTCCCTCAGATCCACCTCCGGTTCCAGTACGCCTTAGCCTACATCTGCCTCGTCTCGCTCGCCTGGTGCGTCTACTATTGCGTCGCACCGTCCGACGACGACCACTGGATTGCCTTTAGCTCCGCCTCCGCCTTAGTCCTACTCCTCTCGCTGCTCATCTTCCTCGTCACCTTAACCCGGCACTACGAACGCTATCATTTCCCGCTCTCGCTCACGGTAGCCACGGCCTTATGTGTCGCCACCATTCCCGCCTTCTTCACGTGCAATCGAGGCACCGCCCACATGGGCGACGTCTCTTCAGCTGGCCTCTTTGCACTCGCCACTGAAGTCCTGCTGCTCATCTACACCGTAATCCCCTTACCACTCTACATGTGTTTAACCATGGGTCTTTTGTATTCAATTGCAGTTGAAGCCATTTCAGACACTTTTGCCTGCGATACACTACCTTCTTCCTTAGTCACTCGCGTTTTGCTCCAAGTTTGCGTTCATATGATCGGCATCCATATCTATATTATGACCCAAGTGCGCATGCGCTGCACTTTTATGAAAGTGGGTCTGCTGCTTATGGTCCGACGCGAACTGGAGCTCGAAAAGCAGCTGAAAGAGAAGATGATCCACTCAGTCATGCCCCCAAAGGTCGCAGACTGGCTTATGAATGAAGGCCACGAAGAGAGCAGCGAACGGCACAATAGTGGGCGGAAGATCTCATCCCCGCGTACGTCGCATACTGGTGACCTGCGTTCCATCTTCCGGCCCTTTAACATGCACCGGATGGAAAACGTAAGCATTTTATTCGCGGATATCGTCGGATTCACGCGGATGAGCTCCAACAAGACTGCGGAGCAGCTCGTGGGTCTTTTGAATGATCTTTTCGGCCGGTTTGATCTTCTTTGTGGTCAAAACGGTTGCGAGAAGATTTCCACATTGGGCGACTGCTATTATTGCGTTTCTGGTTGTCCGGAGCCTCGGGCGGATCACGCTACCTGCTGCGTTAACATGGGCTTGAGCATGATTGAGGCTATCCACCAATTTGACCGAGATCGCAAAGAAAACGTCTCCATGCGCGTTGGAGTCCATACTGGTACTGTATTATGTGGAATCGTCGGCAGCAAACGGTTCAAGTTCGACGTCTGGTCTAATGACGTCACCTTAGCTAATCAAATGGAATCGACGGGACGACCCGGACAAGTCCACGTCACGGAATGGACGTATAAGTTCCTACAACCTTCCCAATACTTGGTGGAACTTGGTGAACTATATCATGGTTAGTGATTTTTTTCCCTATTTTCCTGATTTTTAATTGATTTGTTTTAATCTATTCCGTTTTTCTCCCTTTTTGATTGGCTTCTTTTAGCTGATCTAATTTTCCTCGTTTTATCTCGGTTTTGTTTGTAGGTTTCCGGACATATTTTATATTGGGCCATCATTTGGATTACGATTCCAATGCAGAAACCATGCCTTTAAATTCCAGGCCTCATTCGTCGTTATCCTCGAGCGAATCTAATCCCAAGAAGTGTTCTTCGATGCCAAATATAGTAGAAGATGATGCCAGTCCTTCTCACTTACGCAGTCGCTCCATTAGTCAAGAAAAGAACCGGAAAAGATCGGGCTGCCATACAGAACTGGATGAATCGCATCCTTTAACCCAAGATCGAGAAGGTTTTCACTCTTTTTATCCGCCAAATTCCTTAGAATTGAAGAAGTGTGTTTTTATAGGGAGGATTCACCTGCCTCGGGTTTATTCGGCGAGCAAAGATGGAATCCTGGATGAATTGAGCTTGTTTCCCTCAATGGAGTCTTGTAAACGAAGTACCTTAGGCAGTCAGCTCAATGGGCGGGGCATAAGTGCCAGTCACAACTCGATGGAACTTGAAGATACTAGTAATTATGCAAAACTTTCCGAAAGAAGCGAAGCCCCATTTTGATCTTTTCTTCGCTTAGAATCACTGTCTCCAGAGAGCAGCATCGAAACCGTGCAAGTCGACGAGGAAAACGAGATGCCTCTACACGAAAGTCTCTCCCGATTCCATCAGTTAAGGAAACAATCGGATCTGCAGCTCATTCGCTGCATTCAAGAGGACGAATCGCATCGCGTGTACTTCATGAAACCGCCGTTGAGCCAACTAACGCTCTTTTTCGTCGACCAGGACATGGAAAATGAGTACCGCGCCAAAGCGTACCAGCCTGACGTACCCGGCAGTCCTTTAACCCTCGTTTCTCCTGCATATAACACGTATTTGGACATTTTCGTATCCTATTTCGTCTTCTTGGTAGTCTCTCTGGCTTGTTTCCTGCACTTTCAGCTCTCGATCCACTGGCTCGTCATCTTTACTGTCGCCGTCCTCGGCCACTTAGCCATGTCGGTTATTTGCTTACGTCAGCTCTGGGCATTACGCCACGGCCTACCAGCCGTACATTGGCTCGATCGACTGCACAATCGCTTCATGAAGTGGTATCCTTGGCATGTCTGCGGAGCGGTCATGCTAGCCTGGCCCATCGTGGCTGTTTTGGCCAATTTCTCCTGCCAAGTCGTCCAGACGGACGACCAAGACCTCCCGCGAGTCTTCTGGTATTTGGTAACGCTGGGCGTGGTCCATTTCTGCAATTTTACGCAGCTGAATTGTTGGATGAAATCCGGTTTGGCTGCTCTGGCTGCGATGATCCTTATGGTTCTGGTTTCTGTGCCAGTTTGTCCCTGCATCATCAAAACTAGCTTGGATGGACTCGTTTCCTTCAATGATTCAGCCGATTCGAATTTTACGCTCCAATTACAGGGTTTAAACCAATCAGAAGAGGAAGACGACCTCTGGGAATGGCGTTCTTGCTCTGAAATCATCCTTCATCTGTTATTATTGCTCCTTTTAGTCGTATTTCTGAATCGGGAGTCAGAAATCAGCTTTAGGCTCAGTTTCCACTGTAACACCGTGGCCGCGAGGGGCAAGGCCAAGGTTCAGACGCTCAAAGACCAAGCGGATTGGCTGCTCAACAATATAATCCCGAGACATGGGGTCGAGCAGCTGAAGGCGACGGCAAAGTACTCGGAGAACTACAAGGACGTAGGGATCCTCTTTGCGAGCATTGTCAACTTCAACGAGATGTACGACGAGTCCTACTTGGGAGGGAAAGAGTACTTAAGGGTACTCAATGAGCTCATTAGTGATTTCGATGAGCTTTTGGCACGGCCCGAGTTCAAAAACGTGGATAAGATTAAGACAATCGGTTCTACTTTCATGGCGGCATCGGGACTCAATCCAGAAGTACGAGCAGCCAATGTACATTCGCACCAGCACCTGTACGAGCTCGTCGAGTTCGCGCTGAATATGCAAAAAGCTATCCAGGATTTCAACCAAGATCTGCTCGAGTTTAATCTCATTCTGCGCATCGGAATCAACATTGGTGACGTCACCGCAGGTGTTATTGGTACCACCAAGCTTTATTACGACATTTGGGGCGACGCGGTGAATATCGCGAGTCGAATGGATTCTACGGGCGTTAACGGACGGATCCAGATGGCAGAGGCGTGTCTTACGTACTTGGAGCACGAGTATTCGTTCGAAAAGCGGGGAACGGTTTACGTCAAAGGCAAAGACGACATGAACGTTTACTTATTAATAACGACTTAATTTAAAACACAAGCAAAGAATCGTAATCTTTGATTTGGTCCCATTTTTTGAGCGTTTGATTCCTTAACAAGATTTTAAGACGTGAGTTGTTCCATATCAGCCTTAATTAGCCTAATTATTTTGACTACAAAGCAAAAGAAAGGGAAAATATCTTTTTGAAGCGAGGACCAAGACAAGTTTACTATTGGACGCCTCAAGCCCAAGTGCAATCTCTTTTTCCTTTTGGGAATTTTAAAGACAACGTAAAAATTGAAATGCAGCTAGCGAATTTTTGCCAGGTTTTATTCATTGTTTGACCTCGCCCTCGTCTACCATGACGTGTTTTTTTGCCTACCCGTTTTATTTCTTTGCAATTGCACTTGTACAGAAAAAATCTAATACAAGTTGTTTTCAACGACACAATTCCATTGTAACAAATAACGTAACGAAACATAAGAAACGTAAACAACTTTGGAGAAAGACGTAATTTTCTTTTTTTTCCCCGTTCGAGAAGATGATTTGAAACTGAAGAAAGACTAATATCAGATCTTGGCACTAAGATGGCGCGGCTCTCTTTTGTCTAACAAAAACGGGCCTTGTATATATTGTTCTAATCCATATAAACTGGTACTGGAATTACTAGAAACTAAATTCAACTTCAACGGACTACATTAATGTAGATGGCGCTGCTCTGGATAACGTGACTCCTTGGTTAATTCACGCGAGCCAATACGAAAGCTGTGCGACAAGGAGCATAGACCTACGAGAAGAAAAGAAAACAATTGGCAGGTAAAGCAAAGAACACTTCACTTATTTAGTTAACCCAACATCACAAGTCATCTAAACGTTTTAGATTCATCACATGTCTTACTTAACTATAAAATAAATTAATCCCCATTTCAATCAATTAATAATAAATCTTAACTAAGTCTATGTCTTAATTAAATTATCCCAAATGATTATACCCTCCGGTGCAGCACATCTTAATTAACTACTCTCAAAATACTGAGTGGAGTAATTTTATATTCCCAATTATCAGTTCAATAAAGAATTTTTTTTTTTAAATTTAAAGCAGGCGTAGGCTTGAAAGCCTACGCCTGCTTTAAATTTAAAAAAAATTAAAAAAATATATAAAGAAGTACACATTGCGTAGTTAAAAGTAGCTTAATTAATTCAATTCAAAAGAAAAATGACCTTCCCGTGCAGGAAACCGAAACCGTGAATCCCAAAAAGGGAATAAAATAGCAAAACGTACCCGAACAGAATGTTTAGGTGCGTAACGACTTAATTCTGGCGGGTTGAAGCCCGCCAGGTAGCCTTCATGCAAAGCGAAATAATCGCCCAAGGTTAATCCCAATGGATCCTACAGCATTCCCGCCCAAAACACACAAAATTAAAGCCACAAAGCCAGGGTTTAATACGTACCATTAGCGAGTGCTGGCGTCCAGCGAAACCTTGATCGGAAGTAAAGAAGTCCGTTTTGTGATCCAAGCGGCCATGGCCGCCAAATTCAGGAGTATCGGTGTCCAAGACGATCTGGTACTTGCCAGCGGTGTGGACGCCCACACGATAGTCAGTATAGCTCTTGTTGGCGTGGAAGTTGAAGACGAAAACCAATCCTGCTCGCTCAAACACCACCACTTTGTCCTCCTGATGCTTTGTGCTCACGTATCCCTAACGATATAAAATAATTTTTAAAAAAAGTTAGAATTTAAAGCTCATGCTTACTGAATCCTTGTGAAGCCAGCCATATTTATCTTCGGTGACATTCATAGCAGCGTCAAATGCAGCCAAGAACTTGTATTTGAGAGCTGGATCGTCTACCAGGTTCCATTGTCTCCGGGCATAGTGGAAAGATTCGTTATTGCCTATGCGAGGGAAGTCGAGCCATTCTGGATGTCCAAACTCGTTGCCTACAATGATTAAATCCCAAAGTAAATTTAAAAAGAGCTTCCAATTTTTTAAGCGAGACAGAAATTCAAGAAGAATATTGGATACCTATGAAATTTAAGTAGCCTTCCCCACCCAAGGCGTGGGTAATTAAGCGTATCATTTTGTGCAACGCAATGCCACGGTCGACGACAGGCGAAGGCTCGGATAGCAATGCCATATGCGTATACATTTCCTTGTCCATGAGCCAAAACGCGATGCTCTTGTCCCCCACCAGAGCCTGAAAACAAAAGGAAAAAATAATGTCAAATAATAATAATAATAATAATAAAATAATGTCAAATAATAATAATAATAATAATAAAGCTTAAAAATTAAACAAAACTATAATATAAAAAAATAGTATACATAAAAAACAAATTAAGATAAACAAAATACACACACTATAAAAATTATCTAAAACACAATATTATATCAATTAGAAACTACATACAAAACTAGTTATACACGAATTATTTAAAACATGGAACAACCGAATGATGGAAATTCCTTTACTTGGTCGTGGGATTCGGCATATGCGATGGTTTTTTCCATCCAACGACGGTTAGTCAACGTGAATATCAGATTGCCCAAGTCCCATTCTTCGTCTTTAAATTCTTTTAAGAGCTGGATCCATTTATCGGGTATGGCCATGGCCAAACGATAGTCAAAGCCATTGCCTCCTTCGTCTACTGGCCTGCACATGGCAGGCATTCCCGAAACATCCTATAAAACCATAAAAAATTGATTACTATGCCTTATTCGAAAAAATTCAGAGAAATAACTGCATTTCTTGGCAAAATCGAAGAAAAGCGAGGCTTTACCTCTGCAACTGTTATAGTATTGGGATTCAGAGTATGGAGGCAATGATTCGCCAACATTAAGTAGACGAGGGCTTCAGTGTCAGTTGCCAAGCCAAAGTATTCGTTATAGTCTCCACTAAAACCTGTCCCAATACCGTGGTGATGATATAACATGGAAGTTACTCCGTCAAACCTATACATATAAGAAAATTTAATTATTTTTTAGGCAAGAGTTGTATAAACTTGCCTGAAGCCATCGAAACGGTATTTATCCATATACCAGCGCAGATTAGAGAGCAGGAAGCGTACAGTTTCCCATTCCGAATAGTTAAACAGCCGACTATCCCACAAAGGGTGCTCTCCACGTGGTCCATCATGAAAAAAGCAGGACTTAGTCCCATCAAATTGGTTGAGCCCGTCTAGGACGTTCTTGGAAGCATGGGAATGGACCACGTCCAACATAACATACAATCCCAAGGAGTGAGCGTGATCTACTAGAGCTTTGAGCTCTTCTGGCGTTCCATAACGACTAAAAAGTTAAATAACTTGTAAACTTAATAGTCCTAGGAACAGAATATAGAGTATTTCACCTCGAAGCTGCGTAGAAATTTGTTACTTGATACCCAAAACTAGCATAATAGACGTGTTCTTGGATGGCCATCACTTGGATGGCATTGTAACCTAATCTAGCAATGCGTGGGAGGACATTCTGGCTAAATTCGTTGTACGAACAGACTTTGGGCTCTGACGAAGCAATTCCTACATGGCACTCATAAATGCGAAGACTCTCCGGTCTGACAGGACTTGTATGCTTAAAGCTATACGTCTACAGACAAAAAAAGTCGTTTTTATACGTAAAAAAAGACGAATTTAATCATAGAAATTACTTGCTCTGATGGTGGATTCCAGATTTGGTGCTGGTAAGCAATGCCTTCATTTACTGGGGGCTTCACAACATAAGAAGCCCATGGCGAAATGCGATCCACGAGTTCCCCTTGAGCTGTCCTGACTACAATCTTGACCTTTGATCCGTGCTTGATTGGACAAGACCCATCGGCCAAGACAGGGATTTGCAATTCCCATTTGCCAAATAATAACTTGTCAAATGCATGGGACGTCTGATTCCATCCGTCTAATTAAAATAATTTCTTAGACTTACTAACTTCTTAATTATTTGTAAGTAAATTCGTACTGAAATCGCCACGGAGGTAAACAGCAGCAGCTCCTGGAGCCCATTCCCTCCAAGTTACGCTGTTATCTGGGTTCACGTGGAATCCATAATAGTCGTAAGCTCGTGTAAACTGGTCCAGGCCCCCCTCACAACCATCAATTTGAGTCACAAAGTTCCGGAACAATCCGTACCTATTTTTACAAACAAGGAATACAGTGTACGTCCTACGTCATGCGAAGGACGAGGATAAGCAAAAAACACGAAAATACCCACCTCCGACGAATTTCTTTCTCGAAAGGCTTCAAGTACTGATCTCTGTCCAATAATTTCTGTATTTTAGGTACCTTAATTTGCATATAATCGTCTTTTATACTGGTTACACTCATTCTCACGGAAAACTGATACGTTCACTGTTGACTTGTCCACGACAAATCAACGTTGGAGACTGAATACCATGCTGAATACCGTTACCCTCGGTTACCCTGAACGTCACAGTAGTCCAGCAAAGGAGGAGCTAGTCAGTGAGTCTTAAGCCCCGCCTTCAGCTTGAAACATGACTATTAGGAAAACAAGGAAACAGGAGGCGTAGTCTAGAACCTCCTTGAGAATCTAATGTTGAGTCATTCCTCAGCATAAAAACAGAGGTTTGCATACTCAGAGTCGTAGAAAGCTGTTGGAAATCCTATCCCGAACATGGAGTTACCTCATCTTGGGAAGCATTGTAGTGAAAAATCGTGCAATCAATTAGGTAAATTTCATATCGAATCTAAGATAAGGACGACTTTTTCGAAATATTCAATTACGAACATATTTAGATTTACAGTGTTTACCGTTTTATTTAGATTTCCTGCCTGTTCAGTGTGATGCTTGTAATGAAGTCTTTTGCAAGGATCATACCAACTACGAATCCCATAACTGCACCTCTGCGTACAAGAAAAATGTCCAAGTACCTGTTTGTCCACTTTGCAGCCAACCTGTACCCGGAAGAAGAGGAGAAGCCCCAGATTTGGCTGTAGGAGACCACATAGACCGAGACTGCCAATCTGATCCAGCGAAAGCCAAGCGAAAAGTAAACCTTACCTAACCATATTCACAGTTTCCTTATTCTTAACCCCCCCAAAAAAACAACAACTGATTTTCCAATAGGTTTTCGCCAATCGTTGCTCCCTTAAAGGCTGCAAGACAAAAGAAGTCGTTCCAGTCATCTGCAATGATTGCAAGAGCAACTTCTGCCTTAGACATCGACACACAGCTGACCATCAGTGCACGGGAAACCGCCCTGCAGATAGAGCTAGAGCAAGTGCTTTAGCAAGATTGCAAGCTTCGAGTGTCCCACCAAAATCTACCCACCAACAGCATCTTCCGAGGGCCAAAATCTCCGCCTACCAAGGCACTCTGGTAAAAAAAAAGGATTAAACCATCTGAATAAGGATTGGACTTAACAAAATCTCTTTTAGAGCGAAGATGAATCTTTAGCAAGAGCCTTGCAAGCTTCCACTCTCGCTGTGGACCAGGAAGAAGCAGACCGACAGTTGGCCTTAGCATTGGAGCAGAGTGAGAGGGAAGAGTTACAACGACAAAGAAATCAACGCTCCCAAGCCCAGACTGCTCCGAGTTCGAGTCAAAGTTCTGACAGATGTTCTATAGCCTAGGTTTCTATTGCTTTTTCGAAATGTTGGGTTCTGGCATTCCGTTTTATCACATTTTGCTCCCTTCTATGGTTTTATATTTGTAATCCCTTACTCGTCCCACAATATAATAAAGTGAATAGATCACATTATTGAACAAAAAAAGTAAAACAAGTTTGTTAACCTGGCTCTTGGTAGAGGAATTGAGCCAAATCTTCGACTTCCCGGCGCCACATTTGACGATGGATAGGTTTCTCTTCCAGGCTGGACATCTTTAGAACTTTAATTTCGACCCCGTCTGGGCTAATGGACCGGATTTTTCCCACCGTTAAGCAATACTCATCTAAGTAAATGATAGAATAAGGAAGAAAATTAAGTTTAAATTGTCAAAAATTACTTGGTTTGAGCCAGTCACAGCCATCAGGTAGTTTATTACAACCAAGTAGCTTAACCGTCCCGGTTTCATCAGTCAGAATAAAAACTCCTTCTTGAAGAGTGGCTTGGACTTTGCCTTGCAACCATACGAGATTTAAATCAATTCTTTTTTTTGTATTTGGTAACAATATACTCCAAACTTGCTTTTCCTCATTAAACTCTCCATTAAGTAAAAAATTGACAAGTACTTTAACGGCAGGAAACGAGAGAATGTCTTGATCCATTTAAATTTGACAAATTTTTATTTTGCTTCTCAGTATTCAAAACCTGCGCTAAGAGTCCCACATTTTTATAGGTATGGATAAAATGCGAAATGGTAAAACCTAAACGTACTCGAAATGGGCCGCGAAACAGGTCTCTCATTGGTTGTGGCGTTGGACTCTAAAAATAGCCGTTTTGCGTTTCTGCGTTTAAACTGCGTTTAAATCGTTTAAATGGGATGTTTTAATGTTTTCATATCAATATGAGGTTGCCAGATATCAAAACAGTGTTTAATTTATCCAAAATTCGATTAGGTTATGTTATGTTAGGTATGAAAGGAAAATTAGGTTCAAACATAAATCGATAGCAATATGGTATTCCCTAACTTATTTGTGCTTCCCGTTGTTATTTTCCATACTATTATACCGATGTGTCTTAACGGCCAATCAGCAGCTGGTTCCCTAGTTCCACTACTTGGCTCCTCCTTTTCGGTCTTTTTCTTGGTAACAGAATTCTACACTGGGATGTTCCCTCTATATCTATCTTTACTCTCTGTGATAGATTAGTTTGACTACGCCATCTACTAAAAAATATTCAAACTTTACAACTACAGAAAAATAAATAAAATTGGAGTTGAGTGATTGAAAACGTCTAGTGCTTCTTTCTCCTTAAAAAATGGATAATATTCACAACGGAAAAGATCGTGCAGGGGGTCGTAATCAACCCAGCACAGTTTCAGTGTCTAGCACAGAATCTACAAGTAGCGATGAAGGAGGCAACAAAGAAACGAACGTTTCTCGACGGGATTATTTAACAGCGATGGGATCGAACCCAAATTATTTTCGCGAAACGCCCGCAGCTTTCACCGAAGTAACTATCCCCTTGTTAATTCTGCGTAGCAATAAGTTAAGTATGCCCTTTTAAGGATTTGAATGGGATGTTTGCATCAGCTCCGTCTTCACATATGCCAGAAGAAGACGCTAGTCGAACTACATTACACCGCTTGCACCAGCGTTTCGAAAATTTACGCCTTTTGTCTGATTCCTCGCACGGATTTGTGCCATCGGACTGTTCCGTAACGTCAGACAAGCTAGCCGAAAAAAAACTACCGATGGAGAGCTTCCTAGCGTTCCAGAACATGGAAAACCCCGAATTAAACACCACCACAACTTCAGCAGCACATTTGGAATTGGCTAACGCGACCCAACGCTTGAATCATTTACAAGAAATCATGGCTGCCATGACTGCGAACCTGGAAGTCAGTCCTCCTAGGAACGGGTCAACTTTCCAAGGAGTACGCCCGAAACAATCTTATCTGCCCAGCGCCAGCTATCTTGACAGCGTATTTTTTTAACCTTAACTAATCTATATTTACTCGAGTATAAAGCGTTGTGATTCTTAGGAAGCTTCAACTAGTGCCATGCACATTTTCCTTCAGAAACCTCCTTCCAACCTTCCCGTGTTGGAAAGCAACACCCGAATTGCCAATGGACCCTCCAAAGTCTACAAAAATAAAGCTCAAACTCAAAGCCAGGTTCGTTTCTCTATCTCCCAAATTACTTTCTCAACTTATAAATTCTTGTCCTTGTTAACTAGAATCTGCTCTCCTTGTGGGCGGATTCCGCTGCAAGGAAGAAAGACCTGAGTTCTTTGAAGAAATTGGTCCAGAATGCCCAAAAACCCGAGCGAAATCAATCCTTGAATGAACAATTCCCTCTCCGCCCTCAATCCACTGACAATCAAGTTCGGGGCAATTTCCGCTCCAATTTAAACGGCCATGAAACAAGGTAATCGATCATTCTTCCTTCTTGATAGAAGCTCGAAACATTTTGGGCTTTAGGACTTCCCAACCGGATTTGGCGGTCTTCCGCGATGACGAATCACTTCATTTACCCAATGGCAGATCGACGGTGAATTCTGCATGGGAAGCTCGTTTTAACAACGTGAGTTTTGTCTTCTTAGCCTCCTAATTTAACGAATTGAAAAAAAAAATCCACCAAGAAATCAAATTTCTTGTAATAGTTGGAAGGTAAAGTGAACAGTTTGCAAGAATTCTGCCGCTCCTTAAACAGTGAGCAAAAGAGCATTGTCCAGTTACTGGAATCGACGTTGGAATGGATCATACAGAGCGTTTTACCCGGACATGCGGAATCTGCTACTGCAAACCAATTATCCCAGCAACAGATGCTTTTGGCTTTGAACCAATGCTACACTATGCTGTATCATTTGCAAAAGGATTTGGAGAAAGTCCAGCGCCTTTTATCCTCACAAGTAAATTACTTTGTCCAGTATTTCAAATGAGCTTCTATATAATTTCCCTTGATTGTTCCTAACACTGTATTTTTCGTTAAGGGTACTCGCACTTCGCCATTGTTAAACGGAATAGTCCACGGAGGAAATCAACACGCAGAAGTATCTCATCTTCCCACGCTAAACAACCAAGTACCGCCTGGTACACGTACGAATAATTATTGGGACAATTTCCGCAGCTATTCGAGGCAGAATCTGCTCTCTACTTCCTCCCAGAAGACGGGCGATGAGCCCAGTCAAGATTCAGACCCTGGCGAAGTGCCTTTATTATCGGCGTTGACTCTTCCAGGCTTGTTGAATGAACAAAGATCTGCAGATAGGTAATTTAAGTGCATTTTTTTCAGTACTTAATACACTCAATTTACTTTGAAATTTAGAACTGTTACTAGGCGCTGCAAACGCAAAGTAAACAAAGGTCAAGTTCACGTTGATACGTTATATGTATCTCCACATGCTGATAACCGTACTTTAGGTGAGATTTATTTTATTTTGCTTATTATCAATCTTTTTAAAGCTTTATAAAGATTTATTTGAGGAGGATGTATGAAATTAATTAAGTTTATAGACTTTTCATCTAATTTGTTTTTTTCGAAACAGCTTCAGGTTTTCAAGTGTCGCAGTTGGCTGGAAATTTGACTGGAACTGATCATCGTGAGCACCGTGATTCAGTTAACGAATCTCTTCATAGCAATCCAAGCGTCCGTTCCAAGATTCCTCCAAAATACCCCTTAATTGAACAGCCGGCACGAGAGATGGCCGATGAAGTCAAAGTCCAATTAGCCTTGCAAGACGCCTTACAAGGACATTTGTCCCGACCGGGCTTTTTGCTTCAAGTTCTGAAGCAGCTGGAGGAGCTCAACTCGGAAGATTCGCGTCGAGGGGCGTTATTGGCTCTTCAGAAACTACGAACAGACCAAGTGCAAGAAGATTCACCGCTTTCCGAGCAAGGAGCGGTGGGAGGAAGCTTGGATACTCCAGAAGATGGGGAAGATTTGCCGGTTGTCCTTAAACCGCAAGAAGAAGAGCCGCTGGGTTGAACAACTTCCAAGTTTTTCTTTGTGTTTGACTGGAGTCTAATTCCTATTTCTTTGTATTTGCTTACTGTAAAGCTAAATTGGGCAAATTTTTTCGGGTATTTACCCATACATTTGAATCTGTAAATGATTTTGTTGGATGATTAATTAAAATTGTGTTCACATTTGCTGCCTTTTGCATTTAGTGACCGGATCGACACCGTTCGTTATTACTGTACTACCTCCCTTTACTCCAATGTGTAACTCCCTAGAAGCTTGTTTTTACTCTAATGTGTGAGGGTGCTGGTTATGGAAGCCCCGAGAAGACAAAACTCGGGAACGGCAGAAAGTGCAGGAAATGCACATAAGTATGCAGAAAGTGGCAGAACGTACGTTAGAGTTACTTTCTGCTTTTTTCTGCCACTTCCTGTCACCTTCTGCCAATCAGAAAGTGACAGTAAGTGACAGAAAGTAGCAGAAAGTGACAGGAAGTGGTAGAAAGTGCAAAAAGCAAGTTATAGTTACTTTATGTTACTTTCTGCTACTTTCTGTCACTTTCTACCACGCATAATGCCCGTCCTTAACACTTTCCCGCACAACGCTTCCTGGTGAATGATACAGCGAAGCAATGGACAATTTATCCCATTCTTTTTGAGAAGACCAGGCAATCCATTGTGCACTCCAACCATAGCCTTAGCTCCATCCGTAACAATGCATGCGCATTTATCGAACCTGCCGAATTTGTCTACTGCGGTGCTTTTGACTGCTTCGTAAATGTCCGCCCCCTTTGTGGTCCCTTTTAATGAACAGAGACCAAGAAGCTCTTCATTAACAGAAAAATTACCCTGAACAGTACGAATAAATATTGCCAGTTGACTTATGTCGGTTTGATCGGTACTTTCATCCAAACATAACGAGAAGAACCGACATTTCTCCACCACGGCAGTGAGTTTCTCGGCCAAGTGCACGCCGATATCGTCCACTCGTCTTGATATCGTTTGACGCGAGAGAGCGACACTTTCAAACTTTTTCACCGTTTTTTACCATTGAATGCCTTTGCCATTTCAATAGCACATCTTTTTTACAATTGCTCCATCAGTGAATGGTTTCTTCGCCTTCGCAAGCTCAAAAGCAACTGCGTAAGACGCAGTCAAACTGGACGTTTGAGAAGTTGCTAATTTCGTAAACATTCCTGTCTGTTGTTTGAGTTTTGTCTTGCGATTTTCTGAAAGTGCAGTTCTTGCGGGTCTATCATATTTCTTCAGATTTTCCTGGTGGAGAGTTGTATAGTGTCTCTTCACGTTATACTCCTTAGCAACCGACAAAACGATCATGTAACCTTCCACTTATAGGCATTGTAATTTTCCATTGTTAATTGATACAATATATTCCCTTTCCCAACGCGAATGTGCATTCATACACGCAGCTATGTTCATGGCACTACGAATCATGCGCGTCATTCAAAATTCTCAATATGGCTAGGTAGCGTGTATCCGCGTTCATATCAACTGCGTTTCGGATTCTCCTAATTTCGAAATCCTGTTCCTCCGATAAAAGACAATCTGGGGTGTCAATCATTACGTGCGGTCGGTGATCTCCATCTTGATGCGCTACCCCGTTCAATTGCCGTTGCAACTCCAGAATCTCCCTTGAAAAATTCCCCAATCTCTCATCAAGAAATCGCCAAACAGCCGAGTATCCGGCATTTTCCCGGGCCAACATTCCACTGGTAAAGCGCTGGAACGGTGTTTGCCCATTTAAGCGTGGTTCACACAGGCAATCATTTGACTCGCTATCCAGGAGTCAAATCCAAAGTCACACCTTGAGGGCAGGAGTTGCTATCCAAAAAAGAGTGATTGCGGGTGTTGGCAGGCTATCAAAATAGTTTGATAGCGGACCCCGTGATTGCGGCGATCGCCATATCTGCCTACGTTGCCATAGAAAATTATTTACGTATACATGGTTTTAATTTCTTTATTACTAAAACTTATCCAGTGATTAATTTTAAATAAATCGTATAAACTAGAAAATAATGTTCTAGAAAGATATATAATGGTATTTATTAAAATGGCACTGAACGACAACATTGCTTTGTGTTTGTTTATAAAAATACGACATTGCAATCAAATAAAGTATGAAAACTTAATTATACTTATCATTTTTAAGGTAACCAGACTGCATATACAATTTACTTTAATAAATTTATACACCTTAAAGTATAAATTAAAGTATCATTTCATTTATAACCCATTTCAATAACTGCAACGCAGGCAGACACGGCGATTGCTGCAATCACAGGGTCCGCTATCAAATTATTTGATAGCACCCGCAATCACGCCTTTTTGGATAGCGAGTCCTGCCCTAAGGATGCGACTCTTGACTTGACTCCTGGATAGCGAGTCCAATGATTGCCTGTGGGAACCACGAGTGGTTCCCACAGGCAATCATTAACTAGCGGGATTATGAATCATGGTAGTCTTTTTGTTCTTTTTTTAGGTGTAGTTAATATAAGTATGCCCATTTTTAAAACTGAAAATACTCACCTTATGGTTTGCAACAAATTTGGTTAAAATGTTTACTACAAAGTGGAAGAAGGCCACGGGCTTTTAGCCGGTGGCTTATTTTGGAGCTGGCCGGGATCGTAGCGTTACTCCGGTTTGCTTAGGCTATGGCGAAATAATTAGATAGCCCAACAATGAAACGAAAGAAGAAAAATATTGCCTCTGGACGGGACTCGTAACATTATTCCGTTTTACATTTCTTTTGAATTCTTTGTTTGAATTGAAATTCAAATGTGTTTGCACTTGAAAAGTCTTAATACTGTCACGGGCCAAGGTTAAGAAGATTATAAGTAAGAATGCAATGCTTGGTTGTAAACGTTTTACTAACGTATAATTAGAATGCAATGTTTGTTTGTAAACGTCTTACTAACGTTGACTGGTTGTCGGGTATAAAAACCTTCGCAACGAGTCGAACTCAGACTGTAGAAGCAAATGCAAGTCATAAACCAGAGCCATATCCGCGACAATACAGATTGATTTCTGTAATTTTCCGTAGTAGTTTTCCGTCTTTTTTCTTTCTTTTTTTTTAACTCGTATGCTCAGCATTTTTTTTCTTCCTATCCATCTTGGCAGTTGATTGTGACGCGTGTTAGATTTTCTTTTTAATTTTTTCAAGCGTGACACACAGTAGCAGAAAAGGGGATTTGACTGCTTTGACACGCCAACTTTTTGAAAGCGTTTTGTGTTAAAAAGGGTACTTGAAACAGGTATATTACCGGCACATGCTAAAATCATTAGTTACTATATTCAAGAGGTTACCTCTCCCCAAAGTTAATAGTTAATAGTTCCCTTGTGAATGTTTCCAAGCTAATCACACTCTATGTTGCAGTTAGTTGAATTTAGGTTTACGTTCCGCGAAACCTTATTTCTTTATCTCGCCTTATCCATAACTTTAAGATATTTGCTCCCCTTTTAGACCAAAAATACCCAAATTCAAGTAACGATTTATGAGTTTTTATATTTATCTTGTAACTATTCTTCATTCCTTAAAAACTTAGTTATTGTCATTTCTATTCCCTGTTCGGACGGTTGTGGAAACACAGCCCTAGTAAGCTGAAAACTTTACAGGTTATAATCCGAGCCTTCTATACTAACGACTGAAATTGTCTCAATGAAAGTATACTTTTTGGGTTGGCGTTTTGCCCTTAGGGCAAGTCAACCTTTAGTGAGCGTGCCTCGGTCGTTTAAGACAGCTTCTATGCCTTTCAAATGGCATTCCTGATGTCCCTGTGCAAATAAAAATCCCCGTGCATTTCAAATGGGACTTCACATTCCTGTGTCCCTGTTCAAATAGTGTCCTATGCAAACAAGCTTCGGTCGTTCTAGATAGTTCATGGGCTTTTCAAGTAGGGAAAAAACTTCGTACGCTGTCCCTGTGCAAAGAGTGCTCAATTGCTAATCCTAATCTCCCATTTGGGTTTCTTGGTTTGGCTTCAGCAGGCCTTCTTTACCTAATCCGGGCATCCAAGTATATCCGTATCCATTCCAACATCCAACATTAACATCCAACATCCATCCAACATCCAACAATTTCCAAATATATCCAACATCCATTTCAACATCCAACATTAATCCAACATTTAACATCCAACATCCACCCAACATTAACATCCAACAATTTCCAAGTGTATCCAACATCCATTCCAACATCCAATGGAAACAGCGCTATTGACCACATTTTATTACGTTCATCGTAATATAATCATTCTTTGGTACACGGAGTGTCTCGAACTTATCACAATAGTATATCCAACATCCATTCCAAAATACAACATTCTAACATCCACTGTAAAAAAAAAGTTGGTAATTTTACCATGAAGTCATTGTGCAGCAAAATTGACAATGGATTTACTGTAAAATGAAGTACAGATATGTTCACGTAAAGCAACTTACAAAACTTCCTGTATTTT